>VZRS01011631.1:0-24033 GCA_013398055.1 Ifrita kowaldi | reverse complement strand
GCGGCCGGGGAAGAGCCCAGGCAGCGGGACCGCCCAGTCCCAGACGTCCCGGCACCCGAACCGGACCTAGCCGCTCTCAGCAGCTGTCCCTGCCCAACGTTCGAGGCCATCAACGCCTTGCCCTCACCGTCGGGCGGGCGCCGCGGTATCGGCGTGTTGCGGATGCAGAGCCGGTGAGAGTGCGGGACAGCGCGAAGCGACCCCCACACTCGGCCCCGGCGCCCCGGCTGTTTAACCGACCCGCGCGCGCCGCCGGCACCTCCGAGCGCCTCCAGCCCCGCCCCCTGCGCGCCGGCCGCCAGCCATTGGTCACCGCTACTATCACCCCGAGATTTTATTGGTCCGGGTCCGGCGCTCTTGCAGGGTTTTGCCGCAGCAATTTCTTTCAGCCCGGCATGCCTTGCGGCCGTTACCACGGCGACCGGGGGCCGCGGTGATGCGCGGCGGGGCTCGGGCTTGGGGCGACTCCGGAGCCCCGCCGGGCCAGCGCAGGGCAGGCCAGGACTGGTGGCTCTCAGGCCGTGCGCAGCCCTTCCCCGTCGCTTTCCTTCTTGCTTCACGACAAAGCTGCCTGAACGCAGGAAGGAATAACCCCGAGCACGAGTACAGGTTGGGGGCTGACTGGCTGGAAAGCGGCTCTGTGGAGATGGAACCTGGGGTCCTGGTGGACAACAAGCTGTCCCTGAGCCAGCTCTGGGGTACAGAGCCAGCAGTGTGCCTTGGGGGCCAAGAAAGCCAATGGATTATCCTGGGGAGCATTAGGAAGAGCATTGCCAGCAGGTGAGGGAGGTGATCCTGTCCTTCTGCTCAGCCCTCGTGAGGTGTATCTGGAGTGCTGTGTTCAGTTCTGGGCACCTCAGCACAAGAGAGACATGGAGCTCCTGGAGCAGGTCCAGTGGAGGGCAACAAGGATGATTGAGGGACCAGAGCATCTCTCTTATGAGGGAAGGCTGAGAAAGCTGGGGCTGTTCAGCTTCGAGAAGAGATGGCTGACGGGGGACCTCATTAATGTGTATAAATACCTAAAGGGTGGGTGTGAGAGGGTGGACCAGGGTGTTCTCAGTGGTGCTGAGAAATAGGACAAGAGGCAGACAACGAGCAGAAACTGATGCACAGGAAGTTCCACCTGAGCATCAAGAATGACTTCTTCACTTTGCAGGTGACTGTGCACTGGAACAGGTTGCCCAAAAAGGTTGTGGAGTCTCCCTCAGTGGAGATATTCCAGAACCATCTGGACACAATCCTGTGCCATGTGCTCTGTAGCAGGGAGGTTGGACCATATGACCCACAGTGGTCCCTTCTGGCCTCACCCATTCTGTGACTCTGTGCATGCAGCTGGTCACTGGTGTCCGTGCAGTGTCTGTGACTACAGTGTCAGAGGGACTTTCCCAGTCACTGCTCTGGTAGGCAAAGATCATCTGTTACTATAGCTGAGGCTGAGAAAAATACCCAACAAAACCAAATATGATGCTTTGGAGGGCATCCTGCTGCAAGGAACATAGAATTTAAAAATATATGAGAAAAATTGGGGAAAATCATGGTGTGGTCTGATGACGGTGCTAAAAGTCTCAATATGGCAGGAAGGACCTGGTGAGGGAGCCCAGCTCATGCCCTGGGAATGCAGTCCCTGGGCTGATTTTAACAGCATGATGTCATCTCTCCTGAAAATGAGTTAAGTAACTTCTTTGTATCTACAAGCTGGCGGAACTCCTGGATGATTCAAATAAAGTGATAAGCAGGGCAGGTGGGGGTGGGGGGGAGGGAAAGGGTAGAAAAGGTTTCTAATGTCCTAATGCTCTTGACAGGAATCAAGGTACCTTTCACTCCTTGCAATTCATCAGAACTCACAAACTCTCCCTCCTGCTCCCCACGAGGCTTCACTTTAAGTGAAGGAAACTGCAAAATTAGAAATCTAAAGAAAAACTAAATAAAGAAAATAAAGAAAAGTTAAAGAAAACTATTAGCAAAATTACTCAAGTACACCGTGAGGATTGTGCTGGGTTTGGGGTTTGGGGTTTTTTTTCCCGTCATGTTAGTCCTCGCAGCACAGGTTCCATCGTGCCGCGAAGCAGGGGTGGCACCGAGGGGGGGTTCGGTGACCGTGTCCAGTACAACTGGCGTCCCCTGGGGCCGGGGAGAACGCGCCGCTGCCGGGTACGTCCCCGGCAGGAGCACACACTCGCCGGAGCGCGGCTCCCGCCCCGCGCCGCCCCCGCCCCGCCGGTGCCCCGAAGATGGCGGCGATGCGACTGTGTTGGTGCCGCCGCTGGGCGCTGCTCTCCCGGCCCGCCGGGAGACTGCGGGCGCGCCGCGGTTTGGCCGCGGGGCCGGAGATGCACTTCGGCTTCCAGACCGTGACGGAGGAGGAGAGGAGGGAGAAAAGTGAGGGCGGCGGCGGCGGCGGGAGAGGGCGGGCTGGGCCCGGAGCCGAGCTGGGCTCCAGGGTGCTGGGGACGTGTTTGGGGCTGGGCCCTTGTTTGAGGCATTACCAGGAGTCTTGGTGAATAATATCACTGTTACTTCCCTCAGCTCGGGAAGGCTGTGTTTCTCCAGAGACCTTTGTCAGGCAACGGGCTCAATAGGATTCAATCATATTTTTTTTGTAATGAGTTTTCAGCTCCACATAGTGACAGACCTCCGCAAGGCAATGAAGGACACATTTTACTTCGACATGAGCGTTTTTAAGGAAATTGCATCTCATTCCCATGTCCTTTCTTTGCAGTTTATCAGGTCTTTGAAAGTGTGGCCAAGAAATACGATGTAATGAATGATTCAATGACTCTAGGAATTCATCGGGTGTGGAAAGATATCCTCATGCATAAAATGAACCCTTCCCCAGGAACACTTCTCCTTGATGTTGCTGGGGGAACAGGTAAATAATTTTGGTGAGTTCCACATGACAATGCCACACTTTTTCAGCTGTTTGAGTCTGCTCAGAATTACATTGCCTGTTGGGGTTTTTTCCCCCCCCTTAGCTCCCTGCCTTTAAAACTAGTGAAGCATCTACTTGACTTTCCCAGAGAAGGGTTGAGAGCTAATATTTTTGTGTTTTTTAATATCTTGCTTTAAGGGTCTGAGAGTGTTATAGTACTGCCATGATATGTTGTGGAACACTGTGTGAGTTTGTAGAAAGTCATGGACTCTTTGATTCTAATAAGTTCCCTTTTATCTATATACATGTGCACAAACTCTTTCTGTGTCTATACAGTGTGTCTGAGGGGGTGTTTTTATAAATATATATGACTAAAAAGAAATTCTAACTCAGTTGGATGTTCAAAGCCTTATGTTTCAACTTCTTGGAGTTAGAAAACGTTCCAAACTGTGTTTCTTTCCTTTAAAACAACTGCAGGTGACATCGCCTTTCGATTCATTAACTATGTTCGCTCTGTACGAGAACGCCAGCTCCAGAGGAAGCTCAAGCACCATCAGAATTTGTCATGGCAGGAAATTTTTGAGAGTTACCAGAAGGACAAATTTAACTCACTAGGGGATTCCCAAGTGGTGGTCTGTGACATCAGCAGAGAAATGTTAAAAGTTGGGAAGCAGAAAGCACAGCATCTTGGCTACTCTGAAGGTAAGTAATGCATTGTACCGTGGCAGTAACATTCCTGATAGCAAGAAATTGTAAGGCGCAGGGT
The DNA here is from genome assembly GCA_013398055.1 of Ifrita kowaldi. Taxonomy (NCBI): domain Eukaryota; kingdom Metazoa; phylum Chordata; class Aves; order Passeriformes; family Cinclosomatidae; genus Ifrita; species Ifrita kowaldi. Next base: position 20,395 of record VZRS01011631.1, on the reverse strand, counting down.
TTTTTTCACTGTTTCCCTGTGTACATTCACCAAGAGTGGGAGCTGTGCATGGGGAGAAGGAACATGAGTTACACAGTCAGTGATGGTGCATTTTGTCTACAAGAGTGGTGGGCTTATCAATAGCCTGGACGTCCATGCTCCACAGATAGACATGGTCTTGATCCTTTGGAGACTGGGAAGCAACACAGCTGCAACTGCATCACATACTGATAGTCCTGATGGAGGGAGTGTGGCTTTTCATGTTCCTCAGTCACTGGAAGCTTTCTAGCAAAATGTATTAAGTGTTTTGGTCAGTGTTGCATGGCAAAGATTCTCTTTTTACAACTTTGCCACAAACAAATGGCAGCCAACAATGCTTTCCACTATAATGCAAGTTTTGGGTAAAATCTTTCTGGCACATACATACTATGTGTTTATGCAGAGCAGTGTTTTGGCCGATCTGCAAAATTAACTACTCTGTCTTGAAAGATTTGAGTATAGGCCAAGGTGTCTTTCCTCCAACAAAAGTGCAAAATGGAACATTTGGTTTAAATATCACTTTAAAAATAATGAATTCCTTCTAGAATGGGTAAGTTCTAGCCTTTCTGGAGCAGTCTGAGTTCAATTCTGGGACTTGTCTTTCACTACAGGCTTGTCCTGGGTACTTGGGAATGCTGAAGAGTTGCCCTTTGATAATGATAAGTTTGATGTTTACACAATTGCCTTTGGAATCCGAAATGTAACTCGTATTGATTTGGTAAGTTACTAGAGTGTATCCTGACATGGGGTCCTTATGATTTTTTATTCTGCGAAGGAAGCAAAGTAGGAATTCCTTTGGATAAAGGAAGGTCCTAGTCTACTCCTGAAACATTTAAAATAAGTGGCATGTAGTATGCAACTTGTTTGAATGGAGAATGCAATCAAGTGCCCCACCTTTGTCATAAAAACGTAGATTTATACCAGTTGCACCCAATCCTTCCATCTTGGCAAGTCACACAGTCTCTTCCTAAGGCAAAGGGCTGGATGCTACAGTCATTCCCCACCTTCTCCTGACCTCTGACATGGCTGGATCTACACATGCACAGTGCAATAGTCTGTATATCTCAAATCTTCCTGAAGCACCTGATCTATATCCCACTGACAGTGGGTCCAATGCTTCCTGTCCCCTTCTGTTTCCCTGCCTGAGCCAACAGAACTGCTAGAACAGAGTGGGAAGGAGGCTGCTGCCCCCACTGCTGTTGAACTAACCTGTTCAGCCCACTTGTGCGCAGTGTCTTTACGCTGGCTGGTGGCAGAGCTCACTATAAAGAACAAGTATGGTTTTAATTAGGATAAGTCATACCCTTTGTTCTAAACTATCTCTGTCCTTTGAGAAGGACTGGCTGTTGTGGGGATGACACCTGACTGGATGCGCTAGTTGTCTGTTTTGGAGGAGTGTGTTACAACCTTGGTAGGGCTCCTGTGGAAGTTGTAGCATTTGGATCCAAACCACCTTGAACCATATGCCTTTGAACTTAATGTGGATGGCTTCTCCCGGTGCTTTGTCTGCACCCTTCCAAAGCAAAGGCTCTTTGCCTTCATGCATACAGCAGTCTGGTAGCAGAGCTCCCTGGAGACCTGATACAAAACACACCCAAGCTGGCAACTCCTTCAACGCCTTTGCAGAGCTCTTGTGTAGTGTTTATATTTTATCCTGTAGGAACAGGACAGTTGAAGTCAAGCAGGTGTACAGCCTTCAGAGGTTCTGGAATACAACTCTTCTGTGCTCTTGTATGAAAGAATATACAGTTTTAAACAGAATTTTGTCCAGATTCTTGTTAGGTATTCGATTTTGATGCAGGATGGAATTTTCAAAGTAGCCAAAGATTTTCTTCTTCCTTCTTCTTCCTTCCTGTTCTTGCACATTGCTCATCCAAAACCCAGTATCGTTCCTTCTTTGAACCTTTGGGTGTGCCTCACAGTAAAATCTTCTCTTTTGATTAAAAAAAACCTATCATGCCCTTTTTTCATTTTCAGTTTCTTGTAAGTGAGTCACCTTCTCTCTTTTCTGTTTGGTCTGTAATTACAATAGCTCTGCCAACAAACTTTCATCAGCTGGGAGTAGGGAAAGAAAAGAAAAATTGCAAACCCGACATCACAGTTTTGACACAAAGCCTTGTAAAAATCTATTTATGTAGCAGCAGGAGTATTTGTGCTTTGAGTTTGTGTCATGTTTGGGTTGTTTTTTTTTTCACTTGTCTTGGGATCCTTCTTTACATTAAATACTGCAGATTGCCAGTCAGGATACTCTTCATTCCCCTCAGTTCATCAGAGTTGCTTGATAATATCACATGGCATGATAATAGGCAGGTACTGTTCTACAGAAGCAAACTTACCGCATCTGCTTTGTCTCAGGCACTTCAAGAGGCCTATCGTGTGCTGAAACCAGGAGGAAGATTTCTCTGCCTTGAGTTCAGTCACGTCAGCAGCCCTCTTCTTTCCAGGTAGGAACATGGTGACGCTTTATGCTGTGTCACAAGGCTCTCTTATTTGTACTCAGAATAAGACATGGAGACACTTTGAGGCTGCACTTTTAAAATCAGCTACAGATACGTACACTGTACTGCATGGCATAGTGGTACAGAGACCAGCTCATATTGGAGAGGGTTTAAAATTTGTTTCTATTAATCTGTATTTGTTGTCTCTCTCTGCAGGCTCTATGATCTCTACAGTTTCCAGGTAATCCCTGTTCTGGGTGAGATTATTGCTGGTGACTGGAAGTCTTACCAGTATCTTGTGGAGAGCATCCGACGGTTCCCCCCTCAGGTAGGGCAGTATTTCCCCGAATTCATTAACACACAAAACACAATTCCAGCATAATCTTGTGGCCAGCTGGCTTACAGGCCTTCAGGTTGTTAATAATTACGGGACTTACTTTTCAGGAGGAGCTGAAGGCAATGATAGAAGATGTAGGCTTTTTCAAAGTGGATTATGAGAATTTAAACTTTGGCATTGTTGCCATTCACTCAGGTTTCAAACTGTGAGTCTGTGTAGCAAAACACCAAAAGTATAATTTTCATGAGGGTTATGAAAGCTGTGGAATTTTAATGGTATCAAGAGGAGTTCCAAGAACTTGTGCAGTAGATACTTGCTCAGCAGCCCGACACAGAAGAACACAAGTTACCAGAAGAACACAAGTTACCTATCCCCACCAAGAAACCTGTGGAGTGACTCCAGTGGTGTTTCTTACACTTGCATTTCCCTTCAAGTGCAATGTAAAAGACATGGCCAAAACTGAGCAATGCTAACAAGTGAAGCAAGTTGGCAGTGGGTGGGGATACAGAAATAGACAGATTAGTCTTCAAATACGATGCCTTTCTTTTTACTAAGCTTTAAGGAGGATTTTATACTTGCGAAAAGTAACTTGGATTTATGAAGTAACTATGGACTTTTATGAAGCTGTTATTATCATTGTCATGTGGAGTTTAAGGATTTTTTCCCATGACTCCTCTACTTCTTTCAAAGGCAAATGAAAAGTCTTATGAAATAAAAGGGCTCTGCATCAACTTTTTTCCACTTAAATCAGTCTTGTAAGAAGGTTTGCTAAGAAAGGATGGATTTGGGTGTGGGAATAGAGGTGGGGATGTTCATCCTTCATTCACAAGGCAATAAAGAGGGCAAGAGGGCAAAGGGATAAACTTGTTCCAACAGTTTTATTGGCAAAGAAGCCGTCTTTTGAAAGAAAATAAATACAAGGAAGACATTTTTGCTTTTTTATATAGCCACAACAAAAATACCAGCTGCTACAGCAAAATCCCTGACCATTAACAATACAACAAAAGACCTGAAGATCAGGATATGTTTCCCCAGGAAGGCTGAAGGTGGGAGTCAGTGTGCAGTCCTGTACCCAGCTACAAGTTTCAGTAACAGTCCACGGTTCTAACCAGACTTGAAAAGAAGAATAGCAACTTGGCCGAGGTAGAAGTAGATGAAGTGCTTGGTCTCATGAGTCACATAGCTGCCAAAGTTCCTTCCCACGATGCAGTGCCACGTGGGATTGTATTTCTTGTCAAATTCCTACAGAAGAGAGATTTAGAAACTCAGCATTTTCATGGTAATTATACTAATATTGTCTAACAGTTGGGGGGTTTTTTTGGCAATGATTTGTCACTTGTTAACAAGTATCACTTTGGGAAGAAGGCAATTAAGGAGCAGCATATGCTCTTAAGTACAAGGATCATCTGTCGCTTTATAACTCATCTGCTGCTTAGTCATGCAAAAAAAAAAAAAAAGTACTTCCAAGAAGAGCAGGAATAAGCTTAAAACATATGGTTGGGGAAGTAACTTTTCCCCTAAAGTCATGCCATGATCTCAAACTTCTAAGAACTTCACTGCTTCTTTAGAATCTCCAACAAAACTGGTATTTTGACTACATTAGCTGTTTTTTGTAATAAGGATGCTGAAAGAACTCTTGATGACAAATTCTCTGCCACATCCTTGACACCTGGTCATGAGATGATGATGTGACACACTGTTGTCAGGAGCCTGCTACAACTTACAAATAAACTCCTGTGTACAGGTCTACAGTGAGCAAACCCATGCAGTCAGTGGATTTATACTCCAGTACCTAACAACTGTCAGCTGAAGATATTTTTGTGAGGACATGGGAGTTTCTGTTCTGCTCAACCAAACCCTTCAGTTAACTTGCAACTCAGTCAGGCTCCCCGTAGGAGTGAAGAGAGAAAATGTGACGAACTGTAAGCTATGAACCATCTGTTCAGCATTAGCATGAACAGCTTGTCTTACATGTGGTGGGAAAGGGAAAAAACCAAACACACTTATTACATGGTTGGCAAAGCACCACTCTTTAAATAGGCTGCTCAGAGCCTGTGTCTTGTACCAGCTCATCAGTCACAGGGACAGTCAGCTGCCACTCTCTGCTCACCTGGACAATGGGACAGTGGCAGAAAAGGTGTAAGGCACTACAAGAGAAAAGCAGAAGGACCTANGGCGGCCGGGGAAGAGCCCAGGCACGGGGGAGCCGCCGGGACACGCGAGGTCCCCGGGTACCGGAATAGCTGAGTCTCTCTCGGAGCTGCCCGCGCCCCGTCCCTCACCGTTCGGGCGCTGCGGGACCGGCGCGGTGCGGAGCGAACGGCACTGCACTCTGGTCCGTGCGCGCCTCGCAGCGCCCCAAACCCCGCCCCCTGCGCGCCGGCCGCCCGCCATTGGCCANAGTTAACTTGCAACTCAGTCAGGCTCCCCGTAGGAGTGAAGAGAGAAAATGTGACGAACTGTAAGCTATGAACCATCTGTTCAGCATTAGCATGAACAGCTTGTCTTACATGTGGTGGGAAAGGGAAAAAACCAAACACACTTATTACATGGTTGGCAAAGCACCACTCTTTAAATAGGCTGCTCAGAGCCTGTGTCTTGTACCAGCTCATCAGTCACAGGGACAGTCAGCTGCCACTCTCTGCTCACCTGGACAATGGGACAGTGGCAGAAAAGGTGTAAGGCACTACAAGAGAAAAGCAGAAGGACCTAGAAACGTCCATATAAAGGGTGGGGAAAGGAACAGAAAGAGAGAAAATCTAACTTGATTATCTAGTGCCTCTAGAACTCGTTTCTCTGGAGCTACTTGCCTAGCAGCGTTCTCCCCAATTGATTTTTCATGAGTACATTACAAGCCAACATTTACCTTCTTTATGTGAGCAGCGATGTCCTTCTCAATGTTGTATTTCTCCAAGGCCTGAGTAGCACATTCCACAGCATCTTGCTGCATCTCCTCTGACATGTCCGCATTTTTTATCACTGCCTTTCGATCACTCATGATTGCCTGCTTGAAGAAGAAAGAAATTCAAAGTTGCAGGAGCACCTGCCAGAACCACCTGCCAAGCAGCCCCACAGATACCGTCATTCCCAGCGCGCTCTCGGGCGCCGCGCGATGCCACCGCCGTGGCCGGGCAGCGTTGGCCGGGTGTGCTGGGCACGGGCACAGCCCGAGCAGCGGCGGCTCAAACGCCGGCTCACGTTAAGCACTCGCTCTCCGGCCGGCAGCGACACAAGCACCGCCGCCCTCCCGGCCCTCCCCAGCCCCGCTCCGGCCGGGAGCTCCGCGAGAGAACGCGGCCGCTCCATCGCCCGGCCCCGACGGCCCTTCCCTCCCCTGAGGGAGACGAAGAAAGCTCGGCACGCGCGGCCAAGGGCTCGGAGCCCCGCGTGGCTACAGGGTCCCGCCGGCAGCTGCCGGGGATGCGGAAAAATCGGAGGCGGCGGCCGGGGAAGAGCCCAGGCACGGGGGAGCCGCCGGGACACGCGAGGTCCCCGGGTACCGGAATAGCTGAGTCTCTCTCGGAGCTGCCCGCGCCCCGTCCCTCACCGTTCGGGCGCTGCGGGACCGGCGCGGTGCGGAGCGAACGGCACTGCACTCTGGTCCGTGCGCGCCTCGCAGCGCCCCAAACCCCGCCCCCTGCGCGCCGGCCGCCCGCCATTGGCCACAGTCACCGCCCCCCGAGCGCCCATTGGCCACCGCTGCCGGCCCCCAAGCGCCCATTGGCTGCGGCGCGGCGCTCGGCAGGCTTTTACTGCAGCGTTGTCTTGCGGCCCGGGATGCCTCGCGCCGCATCCATTCCCATGGCGACCGGCGGGATGATCACGTAGATTTGGGCAGTGTATGCAAAGCTTCCAGTCCTGGCTCCCGTACTACTCGTCTGCTGCGCCAGGGGAAGTTTAGGTTGGACATGAGGAGGAATTTCTTCACAGAAAGGGTGGTTAGACACTGGAAGGGCCTGCCCTGGGAGGTGGTGGAGTCACCGTCCCTGGAGGGGTTAAAGGAAAGACTGGAGATTACACTGAGTGCCGTGGCCTGGTTGACATGGTGGTGTTTGGTCACAGGTTGAACTCGATGATCTCAGAGGTCGTTTCCAATCTAATTCTTTGATTCTGTGTGACATCATCTGGTGATCCTGGGTAAAAAATTTGTTCCTTAAAGCATGTTCAATCTCCAAGGCATTGTAATGTGTCCACCAGCTTCTGTAAAACACTTTTCCATAGTTGATATGTGGGCCCTAAAAGCCATTTTATTACTTGCCCCAGCCTGGATCACAGAAATGCTGAGTTTAACCAATAATCTCTGCAAAGACTTTGCTTCTCTTTGAAACAAGCTCTTGTTGGGAATAGCCCTTTCAATAGTATGTGATATTACTGAAAGAATACTGGGATATTATCTGGGGTAGCTGTTTCAGTAATGTGCCCTTTACTGAGAGTGAAGCCCACCCATGCTGAAGGAAGGAGTTCCATAGCTTGTAAATGACGCTTGATCATCTGTCCTGTTCACTTGTCTGTTTTCAGTTGTGTCTTTTCAATTCAGACTAAGTGACCTCTGATAGAAATCTCTGACCCGTATTTACTGGGTATGATCAAGTCAGCTGCAAACTTTATTCCTTTAGCGAAGCAAATCTATCCGACTTTTACACCATCTTTTGCAGACCTCACTACTTCTGCAACTCTTGCCTTTTTTTGTTTGTGTTTAGTTTGGGGGTTATTTTGGTTGGGTTGGTTTTGTTTTGGGTTTTTTTGTTTAAATGAAGCAAGATGTTTCAGTAGATCCCCAATGGTCTGTTTTCTTAGTTTCACTCTCCCTGGGGCACTTTCTACTTACACTCTTGTCAGCAGATAGAACATTGCTGTTGGAGTCTTCCACAGCTGGTGATCTGTTAATAACAGGACTCTGAACCATGTCTATAGCAAACAGCACAGGATGACTTAAAAGAGATTTTCAAATACTGGTTGGTAGGACTGTGATTTCCTTGTAGAAATTTTAAAAAAACCAAACACCTCAAGAGCATTCACCTCACTTGAAATGTAAATATTTTTCATATTCATACAGTGTAGTTACCTGCTCAATGTCATTTAGAGCAAAAGCAGCATAACTGCAAGCAATCCTTTGCTTTTGCAAACTCTAAGGCAACCTCAGAAGAATATACTGCCCCCAGAAATATTGAAACTGGATAATGTAATATTGTCAGTCTAGAATATCTCAGGAATAACTCCTGACTCCCAGGTTTTAGCATTCCAATTCGGAGAGATACAGTTCACAACTTTGCTTGTGTGCTAGATAACATGAAGAAATTTTGAATGGTCTTGGGGCCACCGTAAGTAATTAATTTACGGAACTGCGTTCAGTATCTGCAGCATTTGCAGTAGTTCTTTGAGTACTGGACAGTTTTGTGCTGACAGAACGGAACCGTTTAACAATCTTCCAAGTGCTTACAATGAACTTCAGAAACACCCACGAATCTCTGAGGAGGTGGTTGTGTTTGGTAGCTGCAGGCAAGTTTCTCTGCATTTATTAAGAAATGGTTTGCTGAAGGAACAATTGTGATGACGACTGCAGGAAATGTCAGTGTGGGTGAGATACATGTCATTAATGAGAAACATTAAAGCCTGAGATACATGACTTTACAGAGAGACATTAGAGTCCTACCTGTTAATCAAGAATATAAAAGTACAGTTTCCCTCAGGATAGAGCTGCAGGAAAATGCAGAACAAATAAACACAGGAGATGATAGCTGGGATAGAGGAGGTGCTTAAGAAATCTGGGTAATGGATAAGGTATATGAGATTCTTCTCACAGATGGAGGTCAGATTGTAAGCACTTTTCGTGTGAGCTGTTTTTGTACTCTGTGTTGCACAATCTATCACTGTATTAATACAGATTTTTACTGGGGCTCCTAGTTAATACCAGAACATAAAATAATCATTATTAGCAATAAAACAATTTCCATTTTCTTTTCCTTTCCACAAAAGTGAAGCAATCCCCACATTGAAATTTTCTTAGTAAACCTGGGATTTATATGCAAGGGCTTCAAATCCAATTTTGTATGTACAGCTTTGTGGTGGTAGAAAAATGTTAGCAGGTCTAAGTGAGGTTATCCTCATGGTCTCCAGAGAAACTGGATCCATTTACTGAGTCCTGCAGTGAATGCAGGTGAACCAGCACTTGAGAGGTGTCTCTCCCTCTCTCAAAGTGCAGCCAGGGCCCAGTGGGGCTCAGCACCACCACATTAGACCCACGAAGGCACTGACATGCCCTGTCCCACAGGCAGCTCATCTGCCCTCTGTGAGCTTTTCTCTTTTGGTGGTTGCAGGTGTCTGGAGTCAAGGTTGCAATTCCCTTACTCATGGTGAAGTTGCATCAAACCCCTTCATTAAGGAAATGTGTGTTTTCCACTTTAAATGCAGTTTGGGCTGCAGGGAACAAGTATCAGGCAGTCTGTTCTCTCACTGGAATGTGTGGGAGTAGTACTGAACTGGCAGTTTTAAGTTTGGCCTGTGCTGCATTGGGAATGTGGGATCATCTTGTCCAAATTGTTGGTTTAGTTGTTGCCATTGAATAGTTACTTGATGCTATTTTGGGTTAAAAGCTCCTGCAGCCATGCAGTTCACTTTCAAATTCCTCTTCCTTCTTCTATGAGACCAAAATGGATAGAACAAGGGGGAACTTCTCAAAGCGGGAATTATCTGCTGATGTGATTGTGGTATCAATCATATTGATTGACTGATACTTTGATGTCTTTCCTTGTTATGATTTATATACACATTATAAATTTCTTTTAGGCTGAGTTTGTATATTGGTAAAACTTCAGCATTTTCAGGATCTGAAACTTGACAAGTCTGACACTAAAGCAGTAATACAGTGTTACAGCTTTGCAGAGGATTGGATTAGTGGTGTTAAACAAAGGCTTCACTTTAATACCCTTGAAAGAATTCAAGTATCATAGTAATTACATGTTTTATGCATATATGTGACTATATTATGGATGCTTAAACAAATAATGAAGTAACTGCACAATTAAGAGTGGGGCAAGGCTTTGCTCTCACCTCCAGACAGCACATTCACTTTGCCAAACAAAAGCACCAAGGTCATCTGCCACGCTGCCTTCCTGCTTCACAGACATTGAATATTTCAGCAGCACTACTAAACTTTAACACCTTCATTCTTCTGTCTTGCAAGTGCTCTTCTTTTGACCAAAATATGTGCCAGGGTGTTTCAGCTGTGACTGCACAAAACTTTGCTTTCCCAAATAAAATACTGAAAGGGCATTTGGGCTCTGGGCTGTCGCTAAGAGCCCTGCAAAAAGTGTCTCATTTTTCCAGCTTCGGTAAAGGGATGTTACCTGAGAGAAAACAAAAAACAAGTTGTGTAAGACCAGCTGTAAATTACCTTGTGGGCAGGACACCCTGGCATGGAAGTGCTTCTCCAGTTTACTCTATGTACAGGCAGCCTAAATATCCTGAGAAAGTCAGGAAAGTAAGTCCTGTCTGACTTCCTCTAAGGAATTTCACAACATGTGCAATAACTTCAGAATGAGGTCAGCCTCTGTACTGCTTCTGGACCAATAAATTACACATTATTTTACATAGATGGCTACAGTCATTTATTTTAGTACTCCTTATTATTAACTAGTATTTCTGAAAGTAAATGCAGCTTTGGCAGGTTATATTCTTCAGGTTAATTCAGGCGAGATTAAGAGATTTTTGTAAGAAAGTCAATACCTGGTGGAGCTACAAAATACTCCTCTACTTTCTCTCTGGCATTTTCCAGCAGGTCTTTGGTGCAGTTGCCTTCTGTCACATCATCTTCTCTGAGGTACAGACACCTGAAGGACAAAGATTACTGGTTGTCTTTAAGATATTCTGTAAATATGAAGTAGGAAGGGTGGCTTATCTCTAAAGCTGGTTTTGGTCTCTTAAATAAACACTTGGACAAGTACGGAAACATTCTGAAGCACCCAAGAATGCCACTAGCAGGTATCTGGGGAGCAGTGTGACAATTAACACAGATTAAAGAACTTCGCTTTGCTCATACATAAAAATCACATGTCCCAGTGACAACTTTCTCCCCTAGAAAACCACAGTAAGACATTTTGAGCAAAGGGGCCACACGCATCATGATTCCCGGGGAAAAAAAAGTCACAAAAGCTAACAGCTTGACGCATTAACAGATAAAAGGAGACTGCTGTGATTCACCACCTGTCCTCCAGCACCGAAGCCATCGGTTCCACGCCGTCGGTGTTTACTGCATGAAGCTGATCAGCAAACTGGATCGCTTTCTGCAGCCGCTCCACGCCCTCCGAATCCCGGAAATCCACCAGGGCCAGGTGCTCCAAGTGGTCCAGCACTTCCACCGACACTTTCTGCTGCACAAAAGCACCAATATGGACAAAAAAGTCAGAAATTAACAAGTTTAATACTGCTACTTTCTTTTAATTAAAAACTTGGTACACGTCAAAACCAGAGTTTACAAAAAAATCCTAAAATCGTTAAGGCTGGAAAAGACCTTTAAGGTCATCAAATCCAACCTACTGGTAGGGACCCGCTGATTCCTGTTACTTTCGTGGAAAATTAACCCTTGTTTTATCCTGTTCCTACTGTCCTGCCTCGCGAGGGGCAAACGGGCTCCGCGGCGGTACCTGCGGCCGGTGCCCGCTGTGCCACCTCGCCGGCCGCGAGCGGCCTCGCGGAGGGGCCCGCCAGGCGCGGAGCCACCGCTCGAGGGACAGCGCGCGCATCGCGCCACTGCCGCGCCACGTCACATCTCCGCGCGTGGCGTCACCGCGCGCCGGACGGGCGTCACTCGGCAGCGCGCCCGGTCCGTCCCGGCGCGGCCGTCGCGATGAACAGCGTGGGCGAGGCGTGCACGGAGCTGAAGCGCGAGTACGACCAGTGCTTCAACCGCTGGTTCGCCGAGAAGTTCCTCAAGGGCGACAGCGCCGGCGACCCCTGCGGGCAGCTCTTCAAGCGCTACCAGCTCTGCGTGCAGGTGCGTCCGGCCCCGGGCCCCCTTCGCTCCCTGCCCCGAGCGTCCTTCCCCCGCGCTGAGCCTTCTTACCGCCGTCCTGGTACCCCAGGAGCAGCCTCCAGTGACCCCGACACACAGCTCTGGGTTTATCTCGCCCTCTGTCTGTCGGTCATGACATGGAATGTTCCACAAGTGTCTCCTATTTTTATTGCACATAACTTCTTAAGGCTGCTTCTGTAGAGGCTGCAGCACGTTTTTGTTGCACGATGCGGACTGTAGTTCAGTGAGTTCTCAGTACGTCCTTCATTAACTCTAACACTGAAGCTTTATTCAAACCAGCTCTAAGACTACTTTTTCTAGATCACTTCTTTTTAGATAATTTTCATTCAGGCAACAAGCGATAGGACAAGAGGTTATAGACTTAGGCTGCATCAGGGGGTTATAGACTTAAGCTGCACCAGGGAGGTTTAGGTTGAACATCAGGAGGAATTTTTTAACAGGCGGGGTGATCAGACATTGGAATGGGCTGCCCAGGGAGGTGGTGGAGTCAGTGTCCCTGAAGGTGTTTAAGGAAAGACTGGGCATGGCAATGGTCTGGTTGACATGGTGCTGTTGGGTCATAGGTTGGACTCAATGATCTCAGAGGTGTTTTACAACCTAATGGATCCTGTGATTCTGTTTTGTACCAAAGATTACATCATGTAGCCCTATAAAGAAGTATCAAGTTTAATTAATTTGGTTTTCTTTTTCTTCTTTTCAGAAAGCAATCAAGGAGAAGGACATACCCATTGAGGGCCTGGAGTTCATGGGCCCGAGTAAAGGAAAAACTGAAAACTCGTCTTGATGTTGGCTGTGTGGGTGGAGTCACTAATACGAGCCTTTGGACTAAGCACCATCACCAGGTGTACCATAGATGCCACCTGGATAAGACCTTTAGACCTTTGTTAACTCCTTTCTAGGAAGTGAGAAATGTTCTCTGCTTGTGAAAACAAACAGCTGAAAGGAAAAAAAAGACTGGATCATGTGCTAACTGCTGCCTCCTTTCCAGTGAAAGTTGGTGGTGTTTCAGCAACTAATTCAACATGTGAACTAACTTCCTACTGAATGTAATGGGGGAATGCTGGTTGGAGTGGGCTGAGATAGTTTCTTTGTGACTGATTTCTTTTGCTTATTTATATAACACTTGAAAGTGTTTAAAAAGAATATGGAGGGGGTTGATGTACTTTGTATCATCTCTATGCTGCTGAATTTTGGTGAAGTTTGTTTCATGTGGTCCTGAAAGCTGAAGGGCTTAAGCACTGTTTTGTGACAGCAACAGAGATGGTTTAGAAGCACTACTGGACCTGCAAAAGCTTGGCTAAAATAAATATAACCAGGTTATATTTTGTTCAAGTAGGTAACTGTGCAGTAGAATCTGATTGTGACCTCTAGGAGTGATGGAGGTGGCCTGCTCAGAAGCTGAAGAAAAGACTTTTAATGCAGAGGTTACTTCAACCTTTTCTGAGGTACTGACACAACCACAAACTTGAATTTTCTCTCCTTTAGCATTACACATTCCTGTGGTTTGATTCTCACACAGGGATGGGGCAAAGCTTGCTTCTCTACTTACACCAACACAGGTGACAGAGTAAAAGATACTATGGCCTGGGGACGAAAGATAAGTCAGCTTCCTAATTCTAGCATTACAGTGAGGAAAAAAGAAAGCTTCACTCTGCTTTTAATTACTACTAATTATTTAAAGGTTTTACTTTTAAAAAAGCCTAAAAAAGGTGCAGTTCTCAAACATTATAGCTGGCCTGCCCGCACCACAACCCCCTCACAGACCCCCACAGACCCCAGACACTGAGTCCTGTGGGCCTTGTGCAGAGGATCAGGAACTGCTGCAGCCTGAGGCTGTTGTTCCTGTGTCAGTCAGGTGAACCACACTCCTGTTCTCAGGTGCAGAGAGCTCCTACAGTGTCAGCACAGGGGTTAAACATAGCGCTGAAAAAACAAGCTGTTGGCAAACTGCTGTGTCACTCAGGTACAAATGAAAACGGTGATCTATGAGAATGATCTATAATAGCATTTTGGAGACAGTTAACTATGTAGCTTTTCTTTTTTAAGGAAATAACACACAAAACCAGTTTGCTCTTCTTTTCTTCCTGTAGGGCTAAATGTAATGTGATTTTGTCAGCTTTAAAGCAACTGTGCCCATCAGTGCCTTGTACTTTCAATACAGCAAAACTTTTCTCAGCAATCTTTTACTGGTAAGCAGATAAAAAAAATCAAACGGAAACATGGGGAAGGACATCCTGCAGTACCCACTTTGAGATCATCTCTTGCTATCCATCACTCCTTTCAACAGCAAGATGCCAAAGCAGCTGCTGCATTCTACCTTTTGGGACGAACTGAATTAATGATAGCTGAGAGAGTGCTCACTTTCATACCATCCAAAAAATATAGAAGTTATAGAAAGAACTGGAAAATGGTTGACTTGTAGTGTGCAAAAACTTGAAAATGAAGGTTGTACTGGCACAGGCCCAGGCTGTTGGCTCATTAATCCCTTCTACTTTAAGCAGCTTCTGCATGACACAGGACACATTATACAAACGTAAGCAGTAGAGCCAAAATTGTGTTTTCTTCTGCAAAACCTGTGTGAGAGACTTTGTACAGACTGCAGCTTTATGGAAAGCAGAGTGGTGAGCAAGATACGTGCTGATGTACCTGAAAATTTCAGAGCTAAAGGTGAACAGCGTGAAGGCAGAGCTTAGCTCAACATCTTTGCTGCCACTCCCTCTGCCAGAAGGGACCAAGAGAAAATCACCTTCATGACTGTTAATAAATACTGTAAAAGCTGATGATGGAGAATGTGCTTCAGTATATACTGAATTTTAATCTACATATGTGTTCTTCTGGCTGTGATTTTAGTGTCATCAGTTAAACCAGATGTGAAGAATATGAAATTGATTCATGTCCTATGCCAAGTGCATTCCTGTTGTTTTATCAGACACAGGAACATATGTTAACATTCAGGCAGTCAAACTCCTTTGCTCCTACACTGTGTCCTCTGGGAAATCTTAATGCTTTACGCAAACACTGAACTAAAAAACTTCTAAGGATTCAGGTTAACAAACAAGTCAAATCCCAAATTCACGTTCAGAATTGTTTATTTAAAGGACCCCATCACAAGTACACACGGGGGCCACAACACCACTCAGCTTCATCGCAGCAGAAGCACAGTTTCTGAAACTATGACCCCAGAAATGATGGTTCCCACTCAACATTCTGGGTCAAGATGGGGAGAGCCGAAGTTCTGGCTGTGGTCAGGATCTTGGTTTTAATCTTCATAACCAGTTGGGAGAGGGTTAACGTGGGGATTGTGAAACAGAGTTTTATTCCCATCACCCCAGGGGAAACGCTGTTGAAAGAAGAAAGAAAATAAGCCAGTGGCAACTCCTGAACAATCCCTAGAGCACCAGGAACCAAGAGTAATATGGACTCAAACATCAATTCTCGTAGGCAATTAGTGATAGGACAAGAGGAAACAGCCTCAAGCTGTGCTAGGGAAGGTTTAGGCTGGACATCAGGAGGAATTTCTTCACAGAAGGGGTTGTTAAACATTGGGATAAATTGCCCAAGCTGCTGGGGTCACCATCCCTGGAGGTGCTTAGGTATAGACTGGATGAAGCACTTAGTGCCATGATCTGGTTGACAGGGTGGAGATGAGTCAAAGGCTGGACTCCATCTTAGAAGTCTTTTCCAACCTAAATGATTCTATGATCGCACAGCTCAACAGGCTGGTGAATTAAGCAAGCTGGCTCCCAGGATGTAGGAAGCAAGAGCTGGAAAACTGCCTCCCATAGCTGGGAGTCAGTCTCTAAACAGCACAATCTTTGCTCTTACTTAAAGATCAACTGTGCTGTATTATGAGGACCTCAGCATTTGAGTATTTGGCATCTCCACTGCGAGCTTTTAGATCTGTATTAGTTTAAGTACAGCAGCTCTAGGACTGAAACTTTTAGGAGGATCACTTTGGGGTGGGAAGGCCTGTGAATACCACGGGTACTTCATCAGAGCTGTGACAAACTTTTACTGCCTCAGAAATAGCCATGAATTGATATCACAGCCAATGCAGCAATCGAGCAAGAGATGCTGTGGCAATCTCAGAGGAAGCTCTGCAGCCATGGAGGAAACGAGGGCTCTTAAACATCGCAGGCGGAAGTACCTTGGTCCTGATCCGGAGGTGGGTGTAGGGCACAAACTCGGGCCTCTCGTGCTCCCCGTGCTGTGCCTTCAGGTAGCAGTTCAGCATGCACACGGCCACGCCGGGCAGCGCCACCACGAAGGTCAACGTCTTCCACATCCGGGCTGGGCGGGGGGCAGCGGGACAGCAATTAGAAAAACAATCACCACTTTCATTAGCATTACTGACGTGACAGCACGTTAAATACAATTAGCGCATTAGCGAGGCACTAAAGAACGCTGTGTCCCACGCTCGAGCGCGGGTCCCCTCCCCGTTTGTAACAGGGATCCGGGCTCACGGTTAAACCCCCGGTGCCCCGGCGGGGGCTCACACCAAGCGCCTGTTATGCCCCGTTCCCACAGCGAAGGGCACCGGCTGTCAAGGGCAGCGCCGCGCACCCTGGCTCCGCTCCCGCCCCGCAGAGCCCCGTTACCTCCGCCGCCCTCGTGTGCCGCGGCCGCCATGCCGCGCGCCGGCGGGGAGCGCGGGGCAGCGGCGCCGAGCAGCAGGCGGGATACCCGTCCGAGCGCCGCCATGTCCTCCCCGTCCGCACACCGGAACCGGAACCGCGCCGGGCGGAACCGACGGCGGCAGCGGCCGCGCTGACCTTGAGCAGGGCCGCCCGCGCGCACGCGCCGCCCTGGGCGGGAGGGGAGGGGCAGTGACGCCACGCGCGGGATGTCCTGAGGGGCGGGCCGGCGCTTTCTTGGTGTTGAGGGGGGAGCGAGGCCGGGCGGGGTTTGGGGAGCTTCTGCTGGGGCCGGTGACAGAGACACAGACTCGCTTAGGAGATGACGTCTAAGAGCATCATGTCCATCCCATGACCGAATATCACCGTGTCAACTAAAACAGTGCCACGTTCAGCTTTTCCTTAAACACCTCCAGGGATGGTGATTCCACCACCTCCCTGGGTAGCCCATTCCAATGACTGNGCTGTGGTCAGGATCTTGGTTTTAATCTTCATAACCAGTTGGGAGAGGGTTAACGTGGGGATTGTGAAACAGAGTTTTATTCCCATCACCCCAGGGGAAACGCTGTTGAAAGAAGAAAGAAAATAAGCCAGTGGCAACTCCTGAACAATCCCTAGAGCACCAGGAACCAAGAGTAATATGGACTCAAACATCAATTCTCGTAGGCAATTAGTGATAGGACAAGAGGAAACAGCCTCAAGCTGTGCTAGGGAAGGTTTAGGCTGGACATCAGGAGGAATTTCTTCACAGAAGGGGTTGTTAAACATTGGGATAAATTGCCCAAGCTGCTGGGGTCACCATCCCTGGAGGTGCTTAGGTATAGACTGGATGAAGCACTTAGTGCCATGATCTGGTTGACAGGGTGGAGATGAGTCAAAGGCTGGACTCCATCTTAGAAGTCTTTTCCAACCTAAATGATTCTATGATCGCACAGCTCAACAGGCTGGTGAATTAAGCAAGCTGGCTCCCAGGATGTAGGAAGCAAGAGCTGGAAAACTGCCTCCCATAGCTGGGAGTCAGTCTCTAAACAGCACAATCTTTGCTCTTACTTAAAGATCAACTGTGCTGTATTATGAGGACCTCAGCATTTGAGTATTTGGCATCTCCACTGCGAGCTTTTAGATCTGTATTAGTTTAAGTACAGCAGCTCTAGGACTGAAACTTTTAGGAGGATCACTTTGGGGTGGGAAGGCCTGTGAATACCACGGGTACTTCATCAGAGCTGTGACAAACTTTTACTGCCTCAGAAATAGCCATGAATTGATATCACAGCCAATGCAGCAATCGAGCAAGAGATGCTGTGGCAATCTCAGAGGAAGCTCTGCAGCCATGGAGGAAACGAGGGCTCTTAAACATCGCAGGCGGAAGTACCTTGGTCCTGATCCGGAGGTGGGTGTAGGGCACAAACTCGGGCCTCTCGTGCTCCCCGTGCTGTGCCTTCAGGTAGCAGTTCAGCATGCACACGGCCACGCCGGGCAGCGCCACCACGAAGGTCAACGTCTTCCACATCCGGGCTGGGCGGGGGGCAGCGGGACAGCAATTAGAAAAACAATCACCACTTTCATTAGCATTACTGACGTGACAGCACGTTAAATACAATTAGCGCATTAGCGAGGCACTAAAGAACGCTGTGTCCCACGCTCGAGCGCGGGTCCCCTCCCCGTTTGTAACAGGGATCCGGGCTCACGGTTAAACCCCCGGTGCCCCGGCGGGGGCTCACACCAAGCGCCTGTTATGCCCCGTTCCCACAGCGAAGGGCACCGGCTGTCAAGGGCAGCGCCGCGCACCCTGGCTCCGCTCCCGCCCCGCAGAGCCCCGTTACCTCCGCCGCCCTCGTGTGCCGCGGCCGCCATGCCGCGCGCCGGCGGGGAGCGCGGGGCAGCGGCGCCGAGCAGCAGGCGGGATACCCGTCCGAGCGCCGCCATGTCCTCCCCGTCCGCACACCGGAACCGGAACCGCGCCGGGCGGAACCGACGGCGGCAGCGGCCGCGCTGACCTTGAGCAGGGCCGCCCGCGCGCACGCGCCGCCCTGGGCGGGAGGGGAGGGGCAGTGACGCCACGCGCGGGATGTCCTGAGGGGCGGGCCGGCGCTTTCTTGGTGTTGAGGGGGGAGCGAGGCCGGGCGGGGTTTGGGGAGCTTCTGCTGGGGCCGGTGACAGAGACACAGACTCGCTTAGGAGATGACGTCTAAGAGCATCATGTCCATCCCATGACCGAATATCACCGTGTCAACTAAAACAGTGCCACGTTCAGCTTTTCCTTAAACACCTCCAGGGATGGTGATTCCACCACCTCCCTGGGTAGCCCATTCCAATGACTGATCACACTTTCTGAGGAGAAATTACTCCTGGTGTCCAACCTAAACCTCACCTGGTGCAGCTGGAGGCCATTTCCTCTTGTCCTGTTGCTATTGCCTGGGAGAAGAGGCTGATCCTCACCTACAACCTCCTGTCAGAGAGTGATAAGTAGCTAAGAGAGTGAAAAGTCCTGGGGATGTGAAGACATGGAGAGTGCTGGGGATATCCCAGGCATGAGGGCATCAAAGGGCCCCTCAAATGGGGCAGTTCTGTTACCACTAATGTGTTTTTAATTACATGGATTCCTGGGATGATTGTATTGAAATAAAAGTATCACTTGAATGAACACGAGATTTCCAGGAAAAAAATTACAAATATCTAGGTTCTCTTTTAGTTCTTTATTGGAGCTTTATGGTTGGCTGTTTGGCTTTCGGCAGAAGCAGTGCAGGTGGAGAGTATATTTTTCAGCACTTAAAGCACCACAGCAAATGAGAGAGTTTCCATGGTAGATGTAGAAACTGTAACAGCAGAAAAGAAAAGAAACTTAGCTTTTGGGAAGGACGGTGGTAGGGGCTGATCTGAAAAGAATGACATGAAGGAATTGTGTTTTACTCCAAACAAGGTTCAGCTGTTGTTGGAAGGAGTAGGTTTGTTGGTAATGTGCACACCTTGGTCCCATGGAATTGGTCACTTCTCTTTTGCCAAGACCAGGGCATGCAGTGCGGCATGGCTGTTAGATGGTGGGAAGCTGTGTTTGCTTGCTGGGGAGCAGGCTTTCTTTACCCTTTTTCACTTGGAGCAGGTCTGGTGTCCAATCTACTATATAGCATAAAGGAATGGTAAGATGGCCAGAACCTTGGAAGGCTGTTGTGAAACACACCTTGGCATAAAAATATTGCTACAGTTGTTTACTGTATGTGGGCACTGTAAACTGTTAAAAGTGCTTTGGTTTCTTTGTTCTCTTATTTTTTTTTAAATTACAATCACCTCTTCCAGTAATTTGTTTTCGTATTATTTTATTTAATAAATAATTTTAAGGACAGCTTTGCTTCCATACTGAAAGAAGTTATTCCCAGGTGGTACTGTGTGTATCTTCAGAAGTGTTCTGTCATCATGAACATGATTCATTTTGTTCAAAAAAGCCCTCAAACCACTGGGGCTCACCATGTGCACACACAGCTGCTTTGCTAAATCCACACTGGAGGTAGATTTTGCCTTTCCACACCTTCATCCTTTGGATTCAGGCTTATGAGATGTCTAATATATCAGACTTTTAATTTAAAAGGAATTTGCATGTGGTTTTTTGGGGGGAACAGAAGATCTGAGAATTATTTTGTACAATATTTCAGTGATGAAATCAAGATTAAGTTCTGTATCCTAGCAAATTTGTAGTGGGAGGTACGTAAACAAAACTACTCTTGTTTGTAGCAAAAAGAACTTTAAGTAAGCAGCAGACACTAATGTTTACGATGAGAGAAAACAAAGCAAACATCTGTCTAGGATGAGGAAAAATTCTCTCTAAAATAAAACAGATTTGTAAGCTGTGCTGCTGCTGCAGCAGCCTCAAAACACAACATGCAAGTGTTCAGCAGGAGGCGAGATCAGCCAAGGTTTCCTTCTCTGTCTTGGTTTGAAAAGA
>VZRS01011627.1:28277-52687 GCA_013398055.1 Ifrita kowaldi | reverse complement strand
CCCAAAAGCATCCCCAAAGCCACCCCCAAACCCATCCCAAAGCCATCCCCAAAGCCATCCCCAAACCCATTCCCAATCCCATCCCGACTCCCCCTCGCTGCCTGCTCCCTGCAGGAACAGGCTCACAGATCCCTGGATGGGAGGAAGGAGGATGAGCCCTGCTTTTGGGAGGAATGGGTGGGATGGGGAGAGTGCTGGACAGGGGAATCTCCACACTGAACCATCCCAAGAGCCCGGGGCTCACTCCAAGGTTCCTCCTGAGGAATTCCAGCTCCACGTGGGTGGCGGGGCTTGCAAACAAGCAGCAAACTGGGAAAGCCGCTCACCTGGAAGGTCAGTGCCTCCACATTCCCTCCCGGCGATGGGATCCCATGGCATTCTCCTGGAGATCTCTCCCAGATCCCTCTGCAGGCACAGGGCAGTGGCACCGCTGCTCCCGCGGCTCCCACGGCCGTGTCCGGCCTCCATCCCTATTTATCCCGGCATCCCAGCTCCTGCTTGCCGCTGGTTCCCCACCCAGCATCCCGCTGACGCGAGCAGGGGCGATCCGGAAGCTGCGGCCCCTGGGATTGCTCCATCCTGCCCACTCATCCTCGCACGGAGCCGCTGCCAGGAGCGGGGATCTCCGGCTGCATCTGCCGGAAGATGCAGCGTTCCTGGGTGGTCCTGGAGGGAGCCCCACGCTCCTGACAGCATCTCCACTCGCCCACCTCCCAGCCCGGCTCCCATGGACATCCTGAACTTCAGCACATCCATAAAATTTGTGGGGCAGTCATTAACTGTGTCATCCTACAAACATTCCCTGCCTGTTCCCGTTCATCCCGTTCCCAAAGTCTGCAAAGGAACACTTCCAGCGCGGAGAGATGGGATCCACGTCCCCTTCCACTGCTGGGAGGTTGTGTCGGGAGGGATGAGGAGAAGGAAGGACAAGGCTGGCACAGCTTTCCCAGCTTTCCCGAGCCTCTGGATGCTCAGTGCTGTTCAGGCAGCAGCTCCAGGTGCTGCAACCCCTGAATGCCAAATCCAAACGTGGTACCACTCGTTTGTTGGGAAATGGATACTCTGGGTGTAGTTTGGACACCTCCACACCATAATCCTGCTTATCCTGCTCTTTCCCATCCTAAAAATCCCCATCAAGTCCATTATTCCTGGAGGCAGCAGGCCCAGCAGGAGCACTGCCAGCCTTGGAAGCTGCAAGGGAAGGTCATGGAGAGCAATTCCTCCCCTGGAATTATGTCCCAATTCCTCTCTGCCTGCCTGCATTCCTTCCCCAGCCCTGGATGCTCAGAGCTGTGAATTCCCATCCCTGGAAGTGCTCAAGGGACGGGGTTTGGAGCAACCTGGAGCAACCCACGGCTTGGTTGGAACTGGAGGAGCTTTAAGGCCCCTTCCCACCCAGTCCAGTCTGGGATTCCATGCTGGGATCTCACCTCCCATCCCAGCCCTGGAGCTGGGTGAACACCCAAGACGAACAGACCGAGAGACTCCACCCCCTCAACCTAAAAAAAGGAAAAGTTGGGGATTTTTTTCCCTCCCTTTTTAATTTCTCGGCGGATCCGTAACCACAAAGCAAACAACTGCCATCTGCGGAGCCACGCTCCCCGGGCAGGAAGGAGAGGGGGTGTGGAAAAGCTCTGGGGAGAGGGCTCAGCTGCCGAGCAGGATGTTCTGAGCAGAGACAACGGAGCCAGCTGAAAACAAGGCAGGTGGGGTTTTCCTTCCTTTTTTCCTCTTTTTCCTCCCTTTTTTTTTTTGCACACATCAATATTTGTTACAGGGCCCTGCACATCCCACAGCCCGCCCTGCCAGTGGAATTCCCACCTTGGATTCTCCCTGCTGAGGGGGGAGTTGTGGGGATGCTCCCAAGTGTTGGCACCTGCATTTTAGGGAAAGCATTTTGGGAATGACGAACGACACGCCCAGGGTTGGAAAGAGAGTTTGGAGATCCAGATTCCACCTTCCCGCTGGAACCAGGACAGGATTTTTCCTCCTGGTGCAATTCCCCTTCCACTCCTCCCCGCAGGAAGGTGAGGAAAGCCCAGCCAGCCAGAGGAAGGATCCCAAGGTTTATCCCAACTCATTCCAGCCCTTAGAACCTGCTGACAGCCCAGGAGACACCAGGAAATGCCTCATTTTCCCACATGNTTATATAATATAAAATATAGTAACAATATATATTATAAAATAATATAATTATAATATTATAATATATTATAATATTATAATAATATATAATCCTTATATAAAAATATACATAATATTATAAAAATAAATATATATGTTATTTATTTATTTTAATATATATTTAGAACCATATAAAATATTATAAAAATATATAGTATTATTATATAATTTAATATATTAATATTATATTATATGATAATAATATAATTATGATATTATAATAACATATTATGATCTAATAATTATATCTAATATATAATCCTTATATTAAATAAAAATTATTTAAGGAAGGAGCAACAGCCCAGTCCTGCCAGGTCCATCTCTGTTCCCTCCCAGTGTCACCAGCAGCCTTCGCTCCAACGGCTCCGGATCGCTCTGGAAAAGTTTCACCTCCACATGGTTCCCAGATTCCAGCCAAATGTGAGAGATCAAAGTCCAAGGCTCTTTTTATGACCTCAGCTCCACAGAATCATGGAATGGTTTGGGCTGGAAGGGCTCATTCCAACCCCCTGCCAGGAGCAGGGACACCTTCCACCATTCAATTCTTCACTTAAATCGCCAGAACTTATTAAAAAAAAAATTGAATTATCCTTAAAAAAAAAGCTCCTCGTGCACAAAGATGTCTGGCACCCAGGAAAATGTGNGAGAGACTCCACCCCCTCAACCTAAAAAAAGGAAAAGTTGGGGATTTTTTTCCCTCCCTTTTTAATTTCTCGGCGGATCCGTAACCACAAAGCAAACAACTGCCATCTGCGGAGCCACGCTCCCCGGGCAGGAAGGAGAGGGGGTGTGGAAAAGCTCTGGGGAGAGGGCTCAGCTGCCGAGCAGGATGTTCTGAGCAGAGACAACGGAGCCAGCTGAAAACAAGGCAGGTGGGGTTTTCCTTCCTTTTTTCCTCTTTTTCCTCCCTTTTTTTTTTTGCACACATCAATATTTGTTACAGGGCCCTGCACATCCCACAGCCCGCCCTGCCAGTGGAATTCCCACCTTGGATTCTCCCTGCTGAGGGGGGAGTTGTGGGGATGCTCCCAAGTGTTGGCACCTGCATTTTAGGGAAAGCATTTTGGGAATGACGAACGACACGCCCAGGGTTGGAAAGAGAGTTTGGAGATCCAGATTCCACCTTCCCGCTGGAACCAGGACAGGATTTTTCCTCCTGGTGCAATTCCCCTTCCACTCCTCCCCGCAGGAAGGTGAGGAAAGCCCAGCCAGCCAGAGGAAGGATCCCAAGGTTTATCCCAACTCATTCCAGCCCTTAGAACCTGCTGACAGCCCAGGAGACACCAGGAAATGCCTCATTTTCCCACATGTGAGGGAAACTCCCAGAAAAGCTGCAATCCCAGCAGCTCCATCACCATCATCATCATCCTAACTCTGCCTTTTCCCCACCGACTCCCATTAGGCTGAACGTTCCCCGAGCAATAAAGAGCAGGAAATTGGAATTTCAGGAGGATTTTCAGACACTCGGGATGCCCAGGTCACAAACTGACTCGTCCCTGCTGGGAGCTGAACTTTGAGAGCTCCACTAAAGGGATTTTCCCCGTTCCCCTCGAACTCGGAGCGCTGGAATCCTGCGGGGCGCGCGGCAGGAATTTCATTTCACTTCACTTCACACAAAGGCATTGATGACATTCCCATCCCAAGGAACCCCATCCAAACCTATATTCCAACAGGGCCAGCTGTTTGCCTCGACAATGAGCTCAGAGGAACTTCAAAATTCATCTGCAGCAGCTGGAAATTTGGCAGGATGGGAGGGGAACATCTGAGTGGCGTGGACACCGTATGGATGCGCCGGAGGAGAGCGG
The DNA here is from genome assembly GCA_013398055.1 of Ifrita kowaldi. Classification (NCBI taxonomy): domain Eukaryota; kingdom Metazoa; phylum Chordata; class Aves; order Passeriformes; family Cinclosomatidae; genus Ifrita; species Ifrita kowaldi. The sequence goes on along the minus strand of VZRS01011627.1, from coordinate 48,698 downwards.
GATGAGGGCAGGGCCCTGCTCCAAATGTCACCTCCGACCCCCCCCGGGGCAGCAATTTGGGGTCACACAGGCCTGGTGATCCTAAAATCCTCTGATTTATATTAAATATAATAATATAATATAGTANAGTCCAAGGCTCTTTTTATGACCTCAGCTCCACAGAATCATGGAATGGTTTGGGCTGGAAGGGCTCATTCCAACCCCCTGCCAGGAGCAGGGACACCTTCCACCATTCAATTCTTCACTTAAATCGCCAGAACTTATTAAAAAAAAAATTGAATTATCCTTAAAAAAAAAGCTCCTCGTGCACAAAGATGTCTGGCACCCAGGAAAATGTGTTTTCCAAGCGAATCCAGTGGAAAAACCCCTCACTCAAAGCCGATGTGAGAGGATCTGTGAAAGCGACAGGACAAAGATTTACACTGAGCGCTGATTTCTGTTACCCAGTGATTGATAAATTGCATTATTTGATACCCAGCACATTTCCACTATCCAGGGTTCCTAATAATCCTCACGCCGCTGAGTTTGGAAATTCCCATTTTCCTGGCAAAGGTTCCCTCCGGATCCCAAAAGAGCCATTTGGAGGCTTCATTCACCTCATGATTGAACCAAAGCAGAGCACAAAGCACAGAGGAACTTGTCTCCTTAATTCTCCCTGTTCCACACTGAAAACCCTTCCCTGAAAACCCATTGGCAGGGATTCTGGAATAAAAAGGAGGAAGGGGAGAGATCCTGGGCTATTTTTGAGCAGAATTTTGGGACATTTTGGGTATCACCACCACAAAGGTGACGAGACCATCACAGCCCTCACGGCTGGGCTTGCATTGCCAACCCCTTTTCCAGCACATCTGGCCAGATGTGCTCCCCCTCTGCTGCAGGCAGCAGGCACAGGTGGAATTCTGCACTGGAGCCACATTTAGATTATGGCAAAAAAAGAGCTAAAAACTCGGAGTGGCCAATTCCTGCCAGGCTTTGAGCCCCTCCCCACCCAGCCCCGCAGCCCAACACCAACCTGGGCACTGCCCCGGCTTTTCTCCACAGAATTTGTGGGAAAAACCCCATTCCTATGCCCAGGAATAGGTTCTGGAGATGCCAGGAACCCAGTTTGACTAAAAATCCATGGATCTAAGAGCCATTTGTTCACCTGCTGAGCTCTTCCCATCTTTTCTGGGTTGTTATCCTTTGGAAATGTTTGGGAAATCAGCACAGATGGATCAGCTGGAAGAAGAGAGCAGCAGCTCCTCTCCCTTGCTTGGTTTGTTGCAAAATCTATCCCTGCTCAAAACTCCACATTTTTCTTTGGACACAGCTCCTTGGGATGAGCAGGGAGTTCAGGAGAGGGACCCACGCCCTGAAAATCTTTTATGGCCAACATTTCGACTCCCGGCATTTTTTGGAGGTGAGAAAACCCCGCTGTGAACTTGGGAGCTTGGAAACTTCTCCCCCTCTCTCTAGGAATCCAGGGAAAGAGATTTCCTGGGGAGCTTTACCCAGGCTGGAATCCAAAGAGGCTGCACAGCTTTGGGATGGAGGTGTCTGGAATGCCAACAACGATCCAGCCTGCGGCATTCCCAGTTTTATGGGAGCACAGCCAAGGCCTGGGGGCTCTGCTGAGACCTGAGGGGTATCCAAGAGTTTTGGGGATGTGCTCCAGAGCTCTGGGATTCCTGGAGGATGATCCAGGTCCCTTTGAACCCGTCAGTCCTGATCCAGGTGCTCCCAGCCACCCGGGGCTGAGCAGCACAAAGATTTCCCGGAGGAAAGACGGAGCCGTGGCTGTGCCAAGGATTTGGGAAAAGCACAGGGAAGCAGAGCAGAGTTTATCCAGGGAAAAAAAAGCAGCTCACGGATCTTGTGGGCAAATCCCACCGTGACCACAAGCGGTGGAAACGTGAATTATTGGGGAGAAGGTCCCGTTACAAAGAGCGGAGGTCTGACGGGAGTTACAGGAGCAGAGGTTTCACAGCCTTCCTGGAGCTCAGAATTCCAGGTGGGAAGAGATCTCGGGAAAGGCTGGAAGAAAACGAGATTCTGCTGCAGCCCATAAACAGCCCTGACCCAGAGCAGGAAGTGCTGAGGCTGGCACAGCTTCAGGGCCCTACGGAAAGGAACCAGATCCCTCTTCCAGGATCCGATCATTCCTGGGGGGAATTTGCTCCAGAGGACAAAACCTGAGCCCGCTCCAAATTTAGGCAGCTCGGGCAAAACTCTGGATTATTCATTCAGTGGTGACGGGGAGAAAATCGAATAAAATTCCCAACAAACAACATCCAGCTCCAGGTGAAGGCAAGACTGCAGGAGTGAAGGAATAATGGGAAGTTTTCCCAGACCTGGTAATGTTTTAACAGGAAGATTTATGGACACCCTCAGGAGGAGCAAACAGTTTTAGACAGAGAATATTCCATTGAAAAACTGGTTTGTTTTTCTTGTCAAAATTAATCAAGGCTTCACGGGAGGAATTTCCCTGCTCCCTTTCTTCCCAGAATTATACAGTTAAAATTTAATCATTTACATTTCTGGCAGGAAAATGAAAAATTATCCCTTTCCCAGTGATATTTTGGATAGACACCACTCCACATCAGTTTCCTCAAGGGCACTGCTATTCCCTCCAGAGACAATCATGGAATGGTTTGGTTGGGAAGGGACCTTAAGGCTCATCCCATCTCATCCCATCCCCTTCCACCCCATGGATCCGTGCTCTGGATCCGACACTTCCTCAAGGAAATGTTTCTTCCTCCTCTCCCGTTTTCCCTGACTACGGATGCTCTGGATGGTTTGGAGGCTGGAATAAGGCACTGAAATCCTTGTGGGAATCCACCACGTGGAATCTGTTGGTTGTTAAATTCCCTGGAGCCTGGGTCCGGAATATCCATCTTCCCATTAATCCGAGGAGACGGGAGCATTCCAATGCCCTGTCCTGAGGCAGGATCAGCTCAGGGCAGGACCCCTGTGGAAGGTGATGCAGCAGAGCAGGAATTTGGGGTTTTTCCAGGGAGCTGGGAATGGCATTTGGAGCTGATGGTCCAACCCCAACCCACATCAGCACATCCGGGCATGGTTGGCCCATCCCAGGAAAGGGTCACCAACGCTGGGATCCCTCCCCAGCCGTTCCTGAGGGCTCCCAGGAGCTGCGAGACCACCCGAGGGAACGGGAATTTCTCCAGGAATGCAGCTTGGAGGGGACACCTCCAGAAGGCCCCTCAGGAATCCGCCACCTCCTCTCCCTGCCGCGCTCCGAGCGAGCTCCCTGGAGCCACAGGTGGGGCTGGATGCAGCTGCCCAGCACATCTGGGAGCCCAAGCAGCAGGAAAACAGCTGCAAACAGCTGGATCGGGATAAAAATGCCACCCTGGAGCTCTCCAGGGGCTGGATGTGCAGAATGCAAATAAAACCCCAAATCGTTCTGTTTGCTCCAATTCCCAGACAAAACATGGCTGCTCCTTCCCGAGCAAACACAGCCAGGGACAGTCCAGCTCCACTGAGATATACCAGAAATCCATAAAACTTCAGGAGAACCAGTTATTTTTATCCTCCGTGGAAAGAAAAAGCCACCCTGAGCCTCGGGATGCTTTAGGATAAAGCCATGGCCCTTCCAGGATTCATGGAAATCCCATTGATTAATTATTGTTTGCATGGCTAAGGAGGAATCAGCTGGAGCTGCAGCACCAGAGAGGGAAACTGAACTCCCAGAGGCTCCCAGAAGATCCTAGAGAAGGGAATGAGGGAAGAAGTGCCACATTTCCAGCTGAAGTCTTTGGGAGGACTCACCTGGAGGACACCAGGGAGAAGGGACAGGCAGGTTTTTCCAAACCCGCCAGGAATCCAAACCTGCAGCTTTTTGGGACAGATTCCCTGGGCACAAGAGGTGGAGGCAGCCAAAGCCAAAGCCAGGGCTGGCCCTCGGGTTTGGATCCCAAACAGCCTCCGGGTCTGGGGTTTGTCAGCATTCCCCATCCCCACTCTAGCCTGGGAAGAGGTCACAGACCTATGGAAAGCTCCAGTTTTCCCCTCAGGAGAAGCAGAGCTGAATCCAGGGAATGCTTTCTGCAAAGCCCCATCTCCCACAGGGACGCAGCTCCCACCCCACAGCGTGGCCAAGCAGCTCCAAACAGCTTCCACTGGGAATGAGCTGGAAAACAGCCTCAGGCGCAGGGAAAACAGCTCCAGTGAGGCAGGAGAGCTCCAGAGCTTTCCCAGGGGAGCCTGGTCCTCACCCCGAGCTCAGCCTGGGATTTGCTGAGGAAGCTGCTCTGGGAGAGGAGGGTTTCACCCAAAAGCTCCAGGAATCCTTGCTGCAGGAACACAGGCCCTTGCAGACAGATCTCCGTGGATAAATCCCCCCCTTGGCTCCTCAGCCACACTCAGGACTTCCCTCGATCTGCAATCCCCCCAATCCACTCATTTCCAGCTGCAAACCTCTGCTTCCCACATCGCCCCAACCATCCCAGCACGGCCACAAGGTTCTGACGTTCCCTAAGAACCGAATGTTTGCTGGGTGTTGGGAACACTGAGACTGGAATTTACGGGCATCAGGCAGGAGCTGAGCCTCGCCACAAGGACGGGTCCTTCCTGCAGCTGTGGGGACTCCAGAACTGGAAGGAAAATCCTGGGAAATCGTGGTGTTGGATACCCTGAGCCAGAATCTGCGATTCTGCCTCTCCTTCACCTCATTTGCTCTTCCCTCTGGTTGTTGTTCTGCCTGGGCACCACACTGGGAATGACAGATCCCAGCCCCGGCCTCCAGGCGCTTCCTTGGTAGCGCTAAATGACTTTTAATAACACAGAGCTCATCCAAGAGCCTCCAGAGGAAGCTTTCCCCCTCCATCTCCTGAGCCTTTTTCCCTCCAGTATCCAACTGGTGCAGCCCTGGAGTTCCCTGGAAGCCTCGCACCAAGATCCACAGCTCAAGATGAAGGAGTTCCTTCCCAAGCTTCCAAAGTTCACATGAAAATCCCTTTTTGGCTAAAACCCCTTCGGACTTGTTCTTCACTCCCGAGGGACTCAGAGAAGTGGAACACCTGGAGGAAGTGGGACAAGGCTGCACCAGGAGCAGATGAAAACCAGAACCAGCTCCCCCAGCTCCCAAAAACTTGGGGATTAAATGGACTTTCCAATCCCCCCTGCACTCCACACATTTGCACCTTGTTTTGCTCCTCTCTGTAATTCCACGGGCTCCCTTTGGCTGGGGTTTAACTCCTCTCTGACAAAATCAGGTACACCATCAGTCCTCTTCCCACTTTTTTAAAGCTTTTCCCACCAGATTCCGACAGTTGCTGGGGTAGTTCTGCCCATGGCTGAATGCTGATTTCTGCATCCGTGAGAGTGGGGAAACACACAGGGAATAATCCCTCTTTATCCTACATCTGCTCGTGTGCCACAGCCCTGGTGTTACTGAAAAATCCCATGGATTTCACAGGATCAGCACCTGGGAATTCCTGGCTGCAGGGAACTCAGCTGGACACAGGGATCTTGCTCTGACACGAGATCCTCTGCGAGCTCAGCGCTCCCGAGCAAGTCCGTCTTCCCTCTGTCCTGTTCCTCGGTATCACTTTACTGTGATTTATGGGATCCCCCCTGATGAGGAGGATTTACAGAGTCCTGGCCAGAAAGTTGAAAAGATGAGAGGAGTCTTCAGATTCTTTGCTTCCAGATAGTTGTTTTATTGAGTCTTATCAGAGGAGCAGAGTGCTGGACACTGCACCCAGTAGAGAATGTTGAAAAAAGCCCTATTATTAAGATTACACAGCCCTTTTAAAGGCAAATCACCCGATGGAAGCTTAAAATGAAAGATATTTTTACTTTTCTACCAGTGTTCAATAAATCACCCTCTTGCGTGCACAGGAACTGCGGGATTTTTCATCCAATCACCCTAAATTACTTTTACTGCAGAATACGGAGCGGTAGAAGAAGAAGAAGAAGGCCTGGAGAGCAACAACAATCCTCCAGTTTGAAGTTTTTAGCTTTTATCTATTTACTACATTAACAAACCCAAAACCTCTCAATTTTTCACCCTGTGGCACTCTTACAAACTCCTCTATCACCTCGTTCACACCAGTGTGGATTCTAATTCTTCCCAGAGTGTCGGTAATTTTCTCCATGGACGAAGGTCAAAACCAGTGTGGTCCAGGGGGGTAGAACCCTTCAAAACAGGCAGAGAAACATTCCCTGCACTTTGGGTTCCCACACTTGGAATATCGGGCTGCTCGTGCTGGCTCTCCCTGTGCCACCTTTCCTGCTCCAAATGCTGTCCCAGCCTGCAGCGTTCCCTCACTCCATGGATCCCAGCATGGGACACCAGCACCAGGAACGGCCGGCAAAGGTCAGCGCAGTCATTTGATGTTCTCAAAATGTCTGGATTCCTTCAGGATTTCCCTTGTTCCAACAAAAAAAGAATGGATGGAATGAAGGAAGGGAAGCAGCCGGCCCCAGCTCCAGGTGCAGCCCACCCCAAACCCTTCCCAGGCAACTGAGCTCCCCTTTGGGCATCTGCTAAAATCCCAAAAAAGCTCAGGAGCCATCAGGTGGTCACGAGACGTGGAGCTGCTGTCAGGAAATTTCTCCACCGTGGTTTGAGGTTCTGCCTTCCAGCCTGATTTTCCTCAAGCTCCCTTTGCTTTCCTTGAAAATAATCCCTTCGCTCGGATTCTTGCGGTGCAAAGCTTCCAGTAAGTTCCAGCCTGGAATCCAGGCAGGGGGACGGATTATCCGCCTGCAGTAGGACACCTCACTCCGAGCAGCCTAATAACGTAAAAATGATATATTTGAAGTGCTGCTCCCTCAATAATACCTTTAAATGGACTCCATTTATTTCAGCATTATAAATAAAAGTGCTGGCACACGTGGAAGTTTCTCTTGGAAAAGGGGAACAATGAGCTCTCCAGCTCCTTCAGCCTCTCCGAGCTCTGGCTGCCAACCTCGGAGCTGCGACTCCAAGTGACTTTAATAAGCAAAATATTCCATTTTCCATGTATTGTTGCTCTTCAGAATGGATCCAGGTCTGGGGAGCGACGAGGAAAAGCTGTGGATTTCTGCGGAGCAAAACCAAAACTCATCCAAAGCTCACCAGAGCCCATTCCAGGGGCTGTGACCATCACCTGGACACTGGCTTCAGGCAAAGAGAACCTTCTCTGGGAAAAGAGAACCAGCTCCATGCTCATCTCCAGCAGCTTCCAGGTGCCTCCTGCTGCTGGAGCTTTGGTCCCTCTCGCACTGTGCAAGAAGCCAAAAGGTTATTCCAAGCTCCAAGCCCCCAAAGTCTGGAAAACTGCAAATCCAGACCCAAGCCTAGGTACTTTGAGCTCACTTTTTCACGGCAGCAAGTTGGAATAGCCCCAAAAAGATCCTTATCAGTGCCGTTTTCCAGAGTTCCATGAATGCTTTCTCCGCTTTTTGTTTTTAATAATTCCAGCATCAACTGGAAGCTCTGGGGGATTTTCCCACGTGTTCTGACACATTGCCTCCATCCCCTTGGATGCGGGGCTGTTCCCAGAGGGACGGATTGTGCGGTGCTGACAGTTCTGAACACCCCATTCTGCAGGAAAGAAGAGTTAAAAGCCTTTTCCTGGATAAAAAAAAGACAGGGAACTTCGGTTGGAGCTGCTCCGAGGAGGGATGAGGCAGCGCCAGCAGCACCTGTGGGCACGGAGGGCTGGGAACACAAAAACCCGTTTAAACCATGATCCCAAAACTCCTGGAAGCAGGTTGGCCCTCTGGATANGCTCGGATTCTTGCGGTGCAAAGCTTCCAGTAAGTTCCAGCCTGGAATCCAGGCAGGGGGACGGATTATCCGCCTGCAGTAGGACACCTCACTCCGAGCAGCCTAATAACGTAAAAATGATATATTTGAAGTGCTGCTCCCTCAATAATACCTTTAAATGGACTCCATTTATTTCAGCATTATAAATAAAAGTGCTGGCACACGTGGAAGTTTCTCTTGGAAAAGGGGAACAATGAGCTCTCCAGCTCCTTCAGCCTCTCCGAGCTCTGGCTGCCAACCTCGGAGCTGCGACTCCAAGTGACTTTAATAAGCAAAATATTCCATTTTCCATGTATTGTTGCTCTTCAGAATGGATCCAGGTCTGGGGAGCGACGAGGAAAAGCTGTGGATTTCTGCGGAGCAAAACCAAAACTCATCCAAAGCTCACCAGAGCCCATTCCAGGGGCTGTGACCATCACCTGGACACTGGCTTCAGGCAAAGAGAACCTTCTCTGGGAAAAGAGAACCAGCTCCATGCTCATCTCCAGCAGCTTCCAGGTGCCTCCTGCTGCTGGAGCTTTGGTCCCTCTCGCACTGTGCAAGAAGCCAAAAGGTTATTCCAAGCTCCAAGCCCCCAAAGTCTGGAAAACTGCAAATCCAGACCCAAGCCTAGGTACTTTGAGCTCACTTTTTCACGGCAGCAAGTTGGAATAGCCCCAAAAAGATCCTTATCAGTGCCGTTTTCCAGAGTTCCATGAATGCTTTCTCCGCTTTTTGTTTTTAATAATTCCAGCATCAACTGGAAGCTCTGGGGGATTTTCCCACGTGTTCTGACACATTGCCTCCATCCCCTTGGATGCGGGGCTGTTCCCAGAGGGACGGATTGTGCGGTGCTGACAGTTCTGAACACCCCATTCTGCAGGAAAGAAGAGTTAAAAGCCTTTTCCTGGATAAAAAAAAGACAGGGAACTTCGGTTGGAGCTGCTCCGAGGAGGGATGAGGCAGCGCCAGCAGCACCTGTGGGCACGGAGGGCTGGGAACACAAAAACCCGTTTAAACCATGATCCCAAAACTCCTGGAAGCAGGTTGGCCCTCTGGATAAGTGGTTGTGCTGCTTCCAATGACTTCACCCCGAAGAAGGGTGGCCATTGGGCTTGGGGGGTTGGATTCTCTCCAGTATTCCCTGGCTCAATCCCCTCCCCAAGCCCCATTATCTCCAGTCGTGCTCGGAGCTCATCCCGCCGCTCCGGAGATTCCCCAGGCACCGCCTTCCATCCGATGGGCTTTTCCTTTGCCAGAAAAACACTGCACAGCCCTGACCTCCCCGTTCTGGCATCGCCGCTTCCCATGGAACGCGCGGCTGCTTTCGCATCCAACTGGGATAACTGAGGGTGTTTGTGTTGTAACTCCCATACAGCTGCAGGGCCGGGGAGTCCGGGATGGAGCAGTCCTGGATTGATTGGCCTGGTCCGGTGCTCCCCAGGACGGGGATGGCCAGCGGAGCAGCTGAAGGGTGGGTGTGGAGCTCCACCAAGGGCTCCCCACCCCGTCCACTTCTCCCTTCCCCAAGGATCCCGCGTTATTCCAGAAGGGTGTGGCGGCATTACGCCATGGAACCGGGGCTTCGTAAAACGCGGGAGAGCCGCGCTCAGCCCCGCAGAGCTCAGGGGCTGATCCCAGTGAGGGCCAGGGAAAGATGCTCTGGGATGGAGCTCTTCCAGTGTGTGTCCTCCAACGTCACCCCAACAGCCCCGTCCAGGCAGGTCTGCCCACACCACACCTTCCAGTGCTTTCTCCAGCCGGGATGGGCTCCCAAAGGGTCCTACAGCAGCTGGATCCCAAGGTCCTGGATGCTGGGACATAGAGCACACGCAGCACTGAAGGAATCATGGAGTGGTTTGGGAAGGGACCTTAAAGCTCATCCACTTCCAACCGTGACACCTTCCACTATCCCAGGTTGCTCCAAGCCCTGTCCAACCGGGCCTTGGACACTTCCAGGGATCCAGGGGCAGCCACAGCTTCTCTGGGCAGCCTGTGCCAGGGCCTGCCCACCCTCACAGGGAAGGATTTCTCCCAAAAATCCCAAATGTTCCATTTCACTCCATACCCCAAGTATGCGCTTGCCCTCATTAAGAGTTGTGTACATCCTTTTAATTAAGACTGGAATTAATTCAGCACACCCTTGGAACATCCCAAATCCCTCCCGTAACACTTCGTTCTGAACATACATCTCAGCTCAAAGAGTTTCTCCTCATTTTTAGGCCCTTTTCCCCTCACAGCCACACAGGGAGAGCAGCGGATTCTGCTTCCCAGTGAGGGCGAGTTACAGCTGCTCCATCGGAGCCAGCCCTCCCTGCAAATACATCCTGATCCTATCAATCCTTGCTAAACTTCTGGATTGGCTCTTGTTTATAAAGGCAAGACCTACAGCAGGACACTCAAAATATTTCATATCAGGCTACGCTACAGTGCCTTCCTGACTGGCACGTCCAGAAACGCTTGGAATGGATCCGGCTGGGATCAGAGCGTCCGAGCCCTCGCCTGTTGATGGAAATTCGCATGCAAAGCCAGTAGTGATAAGAAAAGGAAGTCAGGACGGTGAAAAGATGAGGTCCTCATGAAAGCCACTGGTGTTGTCCAGGCACGAAAAAACCTCCCAGTGGGAGCCGTGTCCTGCTCCAGACCCAGCTGGATTTAACACTTCCCTGGAATGCCCTTGCACAAGCCCTGAGGTTTCCAGCAGAACAACCATTAACATCAAAGCTTAACCCCAAGTGGCCTGAAAAAACCCCAAACATCACCAAAGTCTGCTCTTCGTCCTTCCCCACGGGCAGAACTGGATATACCTGGATGGAGCAAGCACCTTCCAGACAAAAATGCAAGGAAACGGATTCATCCTCATCTTTGCAGGGATCCTGAGGAATTTAAAGAGTCAAACTTGTGCCAACCCCGTTAAACGGAAGGTGCCAAAGCGACGGAGCAAACCTCAGATTATCCAAGTTCACTTCTGAGTTTTCCAGAGGATTTTCCTGCTGTTCTCATTTCGTGGGTGCCAAGAAGAAAGGAAGAACAGCTCCCATCCCCAGTATGGAGAACACCCCAAACAGAGCCCTCACCTCCGTCCACTGCTGCTCCAAGCAGCTCTTCCCTCCAACTTCCCCAGGAATTGCAACTCCAGGTCAGGCTCAGAGGACAAAACACTGCTCAGCTTCATGAAGCACAACATTAATCCTTGAGGCAAAACCCAGCCTTAGTTTAACTCAGCTTTGCATAAACCAAAACTTCAGCGGAAAAATCCTCGAGTATTGAATTAACAGAGATATGGGACAAACTTCCACACATTCCAATTTTTTCTTACTGGGAATCTTGGGTGCTGTGAAAGGCTCAAAGTTGAGCGTGAGGGAACTGGAGAGAGCTCACTCAGCACTTCTCCATTGGAATGGGACCAGTGGGTGCCAGGAACTGGCCAGAGCGGGGAGCAAAAAGGAGATTCCTCCCTCTCCAGAGCAGAAATGTGCCCGAGGTCGGGGCTGGAGGATTCCTGGTGGGGGCCCTGGCTCCTGATGGAATCAGGGAAGGCAGAAACAAACTGGGCTAAACCTGGTGACAAAAGTGAGGGAAAAGAGCACAAACTGGGCTAAACCTGATTACAAAAATGAGGCAAATACAAAACAACTGAGGCACCATAATTCGACAGTGATGTTACAGGAAAACATAAAAAATAATCCCAGCAGTGATGTCTGAGAGCCAAATCTGATGAATTTATGAACAATGCAACAGGTTGGAAGCTCTGCCTTCACCGGGGACCAGCCCCAGACTTTGAGGGGAGGTGAAACCCCCCCAGAATTCACCCCAGCTTGAGGAGCAACACCCCAGGGACGCGTCCTTGGCTCGGCGAAGCAGCACGATAAGGGAAGATCTGCTCACGTGCAGAGCTCTGAGCGACCTCAGACTTGGCTAAACCTCATCCCCTAAACACACTCCAGACCTGGATGGCTCAAAGGGACACAGCCTTGCCTGAAAGCTCCAGACCTCCAGGAAATCAATGGAAAATTTTATAGCTCACATGCAAGCAGGGTCAAGGGCAGAGCGCGCACGGAGCGTGTCGAGATGTACGTTCAGGAAAACAAATGTGTGCATTCAGCTTGGAAGGGGCTGGTTCATCCCTGAGGGAATCATCTCCTCCACCCCATCCCACGGCAGGGAGGGAATTGGGGGGATTGTTATCATCCACGTGTGGGCCAGGAAAAACCCAAGTCATACGTTTGCCTTTTCCAATACCTTTCCATCCACGCTGGAGGCGAAGCCATGCGTGAATCCAGCCCGGGATCCATCCCTCCTCGCAGGGAAGGGGAGAGGGAGAAGTTGAGTGCCTCAGGAATGTGCAGCCTGCTCTGCCATCTGCTCCTGGCACGGGCCCCGCTGCGTCCCGGCCATCACACGGGGCTTGTGGAAAAGGCACGGTCCGGTGCCAATCCTCCCTGGTTGGAGGTTCTCAGGGCTATATTTAGGATTTTTGGGAAGGAGCGGGGTGTTATTGGTTGTTACCAGGACAAAAACATGTGATTCAATCAGCAACAGCCCGGTTCCACCGGGCCGCAGCATCATGTGAGTCCTGGTAACAGCCACGGCTGCCAACTTCCCAAGACTTTTGGATTATTTTTCCTATTTATTGCTCGCTCCTCAACATGTTGGACAAAGACAGGGACTTGCTGCACGCTGCAATCTGGACCCACCGTGTCCCATCCAGATCAGAGCAAAACAGCTCGGGATTGGGAAATACACAGCGTGATTTAACCCATAAATCCAGGATTTCACTGGCACAGCTGCTCTTCTGGAACATCACGCCAGACATCAATGAGGAAAGGCTTTGCTGGCACAGCCAGAGCCCATCATGTGGCTCAGCTAATTAAAAACTGACCTCGGCCATCATCATTAAATGTTGTAATCACAAGCCTGCAAGTGATTAGATGGAGAAACAACACCCCCCTTCCTCGTTCCCAGGGATCAGCAGCTGACTAAGCCCAACTCAAGGCCCTCAATCCCTTTTATAAACAGCAGAGCTCAGCTTTTGTCAGGGATGAGGACACCCAGGAATTTTGACCAGCCAGCGTTTCCCTCTTGCTCCACAACCAGATTTTTGCCAGACGCGGAGGAGTCGGCGTCGACTCCAACCCCGCTGCTTCCCTATCCCACCAAGAACGGGATGGCAGCCAGGGAATTCAGCCTAGCACAGCTCAAGCCCTGCTAGAAAGGTGATTTAGGTGGACACGATACCATCAGCTACCAGAGGATGAATTCCAGCCCCAGCACTCAATCCTTGACAGGTACACGAAGACAGAGAAATTGATTTTCAATTCTCCGGGAGCCTTGCACTCCCTCTTAGGTTAATCTCAGGACATTGTACACTCAGCAGAACGGGAAAAGTTAATTAAGGGCAGATGAAAGATGATGGAGGCAGAGAATGGATAAAAGGCAGGATGTTCCTTGGAGGATGGAGAAGGGAGGTTGCATTGAGAGCCCACAGGGTTCTTCATTCCCTAAAGCCCCGAAACCCTGGGTCACAGAAGAAATTCCCAAGGTAATTTGCCTGAAATTACCTGGATATACCAGAGGTACTACCAGATCTCTTGGAAAGGGTCTTCACCCGTGCACCACCAGCATCTCTGCCTCTGGCACCACACAGGGAGAGGAAGAAACTCCCCCAAATTATGACAGTAAACAAAAAACCCAAACCATTTCTGCTCGATTATAAATCCCTGTGTTCATCTTGAGTGACTGGAATCATTCATGGTAGAAAAAACCTCTCAGAACATCAAATCCAACCATTAACCCAGCAACACCACCTTCCCCACTAAAACATATTCCCATTCCAGTTACCTCGGGATTTCTACTCCTGGACATTGTTTAGTCGGGGTTTTCGTTGTGGTTCTTTTGCTGTTGTTCAGGGGTTGTTTGGAGTTTTATTTTTGGAGGTTTTTGGGGGTTTTGAAGGGTTTTAAAATCTCATTTAACTCTTATCTCAGTGGCAGCCTGTGGAGCTCAGGGTCCCGGCCTGATTCTGCAACACCCCCAATGTCTGAAAAACCAGTCTGGTGATTTTCCTGTCCAAGCAGCTCTTTTGTTGTGTATTCCCAGAAAGAACATGGAAGTCATTGCACTTCCTTCCTTTACACTCTCTCCAGCCACTTTAAAATCCACTATGGGCAAAACACCTCCAAAACACTCAACTGCTCCCCCTTTTCATTGCTCCTGCCTCTGAATTCCTGATTTTTCTGCCTCCTTGGTGGGAGGAATTTACTCAAATGAGAGACAGCACTTGAGGCACAGGCATTGAGCCCATTTATATAATACAAGATATTTTCCGTGTGTTTTGTCGGGCTCTTCACACTTCTGTTTGCTTTTTTTCCACCACTGCAGCGTGTGGTGCCAAAGGCTACATTGAGCAACCACCGAGGGCTTTAAGCACTTCTTCTCCATTAATATAATAAACTCAGAACAGGAAAAAAATCAGAGAAGCAGCTCCTTGGCATTTGGCAGGGAAGAATTCAGCTCCCAGCAGCTTCTCCCAGCGCCACATCCCAGGTGACAAGGAGCCAACAGCAAAACCAGGTGGCCAAAGGGCTCCTGGATCTTCCAGGCTGCTGGTCCATGGATGAAGCAGGACCAAAGAGGAAGCACCTGCAGTGCATTTATCCAGGATTTTCTGCTGTAGGAAGGGTTTAAACACCGTGGGAAGGGGAGTGTGAGTGCACTGGGCTGGGCTCTGCACAGACCCCAAAAGGTGACACTTTCCCAGCCCTTCCAGCACCAGAGCCCAAATGGATGCACAGCATAAAACCAGCTCCAAAGGCAAGGTTTCCTGGAGAACATTTTCCCTGAGGTATCCAGGCTGCTGTTCCAGCAGGAGCCTCATCCCACAGGGTTAGTCCCATGCCTGAACTTAGGAATGTGCTGAGCTCTGCTGCTGAACCCAGTCCTGTTGGACCCACCTTGGGTCACAAGCAGGAAATCAGGGATATGGGATGAACCAGGACCCAACCTCCCCGATTTCATCATCATTTCCCACTCTCAAACCTCCTCACGTGTGGGGTCACACAGGAACCACATGGACACATCCAGCAGGATCCCCTCAGGAGATCCAACATGCAAAACTGGTTTTCTTAAACACTTTAGAGGCTCTGGAAGTGTTGTTCCTCCCCACTTTATTTCCAGGTCACTGGATATTCTGGGTGGAAAGGGATCCAAACGATCAAGGCCAACTCCTACGTGAGTGGCCCATCGAGGGATTGAACCACAACCTCGGTGTCATCAGCACCAGGCTCTGACCAATGGAGCTGATCTCATTAAAGAATTCCAAGGTTATCCCTTGATTATTCCAGGATTCCATGGTGTTCAGTGCTCCACAGGCTGAACATCACTTAAAGACCCAAAGAGCATCGCCGGCAACCTTGAACTTGGCATGAGGTGAGACTCAGCCCATCAAAAGAGACACAAAAATCAAGATTTATCCGTCCTTTTCACGCTCCCTCAGCCTCTGACACCACCAAATATCCCGGTTCAACAACATTCCATGAAGCTTTTCCCTCCAAAGCCAGAATTATTACAAAGCCCAGAGCACCAACCCAGTCCACGCTCTCAGAGCAACTTCCAGAAGATCCTGGAGTGGTTTGGGTTGGAAAGGACCTCAAACCTCCCCTCATTCCAACCCCCTGCTGAAGCTGAGCTTCCATAGGCCAGGTTGGTCAAAAACATGGAAATAAATGTCATTGGGAGCTGCTGATCCACACAGGAATCATTTATTTTGGGAAAAACCAACCAACAACCGTCCAGCCCTCCAACAGCCAGGTTGAGAATGAGAATTCACAAATTTAACACAAATCCCTGATAAACTTTGGACAAATTTAGGCCCTGGAGGCTCTTATTAATCAGCACTAAACCCTCCTCCTGTTAAAGGGGAAAATCCTCCATTCCAGGCTGTTTCCAGTTGATCCTGGCACAAGGCAACATTTCTGATTTTCAAGACCCCACCCCATGTTTGGGATTTTCTATAAATCAATTCTGGACCCACACAAGGTTAAAGGCAACACCCCCAGAATCCATAGGGACCAAAAAGCAGGGAAGAGGCCTCCAGACTGGCATTTTCCCTGGATGAGTTGTTCTCATGTTCGTCCAGCTCTGATACACAAAACAAGTGTACAGAGAGACTTTTATCTTTGGAGAGAAAAAAGAACTGCTTTGCTTTCTGATAACATCAAAAAAAAATCCAGAATGGGGAAAAACTCTAGGAAAAAACTAAATACTATAAAATCCTGGAAAATAATTAATAGATTTTTCTGTGCTTTCATAAGAACATTCACTTGGGTAACCATAAAAAGCGATTATTATGGTAATAAAAGGATGAATAATTTATTATGAATCCCAGACAAACTGTTCCCTTCCAGAATTCTAAGATGACTCCATGCATATGAAAATCATCTCTTAAATCTCTGTGCTCGCTGTAGCCATGGGGCCAGAAAGGTCTTCCGTGGGTTTATGGGATTGATTTTCACTCCCGAAAGTTTTCCTAGGAGTTAAAATGGGAATGTAAACCTGATCATGTTGGAACCTCGCTGTGCAAGTTGTAACTCGTGTTCCCATTTATTTAGCACGGGGATCAGCTTTGCCTGTTGCTTTTCCAAAGACAAATTTGGGAAGGGGATCCATGTGCAATTCCCTCAAACTGGCATTTCCTCAAAGCACAGAGCCTGATATCCAAACTATTGCTCATAACTTTTGTTTGCATCCAGAACTGAAAGGGATTTCTGCATGGACTGACCCTCCCAGAGACTGTAAACTGTCAGAAACAGGGAATACAACCAAATAAATCCAAATAATAAATCCGAAATCCAAGAGAGGAGCTTTTCATCACCGAGAGCTGAATGTGCTGTGAACAAACCTCAGCGTCAGTGAAACAAATCCCAACAAAGCACAAACCCACAGAATCCCGGGGCTGCTTCACCAGAGTAGGGTTCGATGGGATATCAGGAAGGAAAACTTCCCTGAGAGGGTGGGGAGAGGTTGGGATGGAATTCCCAGAGCAGCTGTGGCTGCCCCATCCCTGGAAGTGTCCCAGGCCAGGTTGGGCAGGGCTTGGAGCAACTCGGGATGGAGGAAGGTGGAACTGGATGAGCTTTAAGATCCCCTCCAACCCAAACTATTCCATGGATAATCCAGCAGTTCCCAGTTTAGGGAACCAAATCCATCCCTCTCCACACCTGCCCGGGGCAGGAGGCTCCACAGAAGCGCCAAGTTCCAACACCAGGGAGCAAAGAGAACAACTGGAGTTCCTTCCAAAGCCAAGAGCCATAATTTGGGATTTGAGACTTCCCAAAGCACCTATTGAAAAGAGCAGGAGCTCGTTCCTAATAAAGCCCAACTGCCTGGGTTGGGTTTCCCAGCTGCTCCAAGTGCTCACAATCTGGAATTAAGATGAGCTAATCTAAACCATGAACATGATCCATCCCTTGGATTAGATCTGCAACCCTCTGCTCCCATTCCCAGCTCGTCTTCCCAGAGTTCAACGAGTGACAAATAAACCTCCGGGAAAGAAAAAGGAATTGTGTCAGCGTCTCGTGTAATCTGCTATTAAATAAGTCCTCACACAAACCATAGTAAAATTCAATTTATTGAACTTTGTAAAACGTGATTCCCCACCTTGATAATTAAAAAGATATCGTAATAAAAGTCTCCAGTCCTCATGTGCTGCACATTTGTTCCCATCTGATTTTTATCCGAGCAGGGGGATTATAAGAACATGGAATTACTGGTGCGGCCTTTGCGTGCAGGCACGATGGCAGGGAGAGAATTCTGGTGTGGCAAGAAATTCAGGCAAGGAATTCAGAGCTCTGAGGCCTCAGCAGCTGCTGGGCCAGCCCAGCCCAACATGGACCAGTCCCGCGCCCAGTGGCACCAGCTGGGCTTCCCAGCACGGAATATCCCAAGCTTTTGGCACCTCCCTCGGTCGGAACAGCAGGATGAGAGCTGCCTTCCCACTTTGGAGTCAACACCAACCTCAGAGCAGAGACTTTTGTAATCAATTATCAGGAGAAGCAGAGGTGCAGCACCAGCCCTTCCCTCCCTGGTTTGCCAATGCCCAGGATCTTCCTGCCTGGCTTCCAGGAGAAAAATGGGAAGCGACTCGACCCGAACAGAAGAACGTGCACACCAAGTCATTTTCCCTGACTCAAGCAGGAACAGAACGAAAATTCCCTCCCAGACACTTCCAGGTTAAATCCAACACTCCACCTGAGCAGCTTCTTGTTCTCTTGGCATCATCTTAGGGCATAGCACCGGCATTCCCAGGGATTTTTCCTGGTCCATTTGCCCCTTCTGACACAGATTCCACCAGCCCCGCTCACAGCCACTCTCTGGGAAAACCCTGCAGATCCCCTGGTTTGGACTCAGCTCCTCTGCAAGGCTGGAGCTTCCACAGGATGGTTTGGGCTGGAAGGACCCAGCCCTTGGAATGGGAATTTCCATTGTTCCACTTCTCAAAAGAAAGGTTTGATTACTTCCCCCACCAAGGTGGGGCTGTGAGCAGAGGAGCATCCACAAGCTCCACTCTGGAATCTCCATCCTCAGAGCCAGAAACTGATGCTGGAATTGTGCTGGAAGCAAAACAGGACCAACCACAGGGAAACAGCACCAATTACAACCCAGATCCCACAGAATTTTGGGATAATTTGGGTTGGAAGGGACATTAAAGGTCATCCAGGCCAACCCTCAATGGCAAGATCCTAAAGATGTTGGACAGGACTGGGCTCTCCAGGCACATCCACATGGACAACATCTCTGGTTTATGCAATTCCAGTCCCCTCCTGACTCCCCTTGGCTGGATCCACACGCGGGATCTCAGCCCTTGGAGCGAGCGCAAAGGGAACCCGAGCGCAAAAATACAAATCCTTCATCCAAACACATCCCCCTCCCTCCAAACACACCCAGTGCTAGCAGGGCCCACGCTGGCTGTTTATTTAACACGCATTCCTCCACCTCGGGACAGGCTCCCTCCATCCCGCTGGAAAACACTCCCAAATCCCAGGGAAAAACCAGGCAGGCTCCGCTCTACTGCAGCAGGGAAGAGGCACCAGCAAAGCAGGGGTATGAACCTCATAAAAAAATTTAAGTCTTCCCAGATTAATTATTTTTAAGTATGTTCAGAAAACGAGCACTGACCCAAATCAAGTTAATTCCCAGCACAGGTTTCTCCTCCAATTCCAAGGAATATTAATTTGTGGGTGCATTTATTCCTGGACCAGCCTAAAAGCACTGCAGCCTTTCCAACCCACATACAGGCCCGGAACAAAGCTGATTTCTCCACATCTCCCAGTCCATAAAACACCACCTGTCCCTGGAGCAGATAAGAGCTCCAGGCTGGATAACTTCACCCCGATAAATCCCTGTGGAAAGAACCAAACTCAGACCTTTTACCAAGGGTAAAACGTGGTAAGAAATGGAGAGAGAACACCACGAGGAGCATCACTGCCACAGGCTGCAGGGCTGGAATGGATTGACCTTGGAGGTCTTTCCCAACCTCGACGATTCCATGAGATGAGGAATGGGATTTGTTATCCCCAGCCAGTGAAATGATGGAGCAGCTGGGCTGCACTGGGAAGCTGCGCCCAAAGAGAAGACACAGGTTTGGAAGCTGCAAAGTCACTGGCAAAATTCAAGGATTTGAACCTCACAGAGCAGTTTCCACAGTCCCACTGCAGTGACAAACAATGACGGGAAAACCCGAACCAAAACCACCCAGAAATGCAAATATTAACATTGAATTTTCTCTTTTAGGACCATTCTGAAATGGGGATCTGCACCTTAAACCTCCAGTTCCTGGCACATGAACTCAGCTGCTGCCACTGCACACAGAGCACTGCAATCTGTGTCAGCTGGAGCATGAAAGTAAAAAAAGAAAATTGAATTATTAGGCTTTTCTCCTTATCAGAATTTAAAAAACCATAATTCAACGTATTGAACTATAAAGCATCAAAAATAATCTCATTTACATAATTTAAAACGATGTAATTTTAAGGCCACAAACCCCTTTGGAGCCGTTGTGCCACAGAGAGGAATAAAAACGCAAATAACCACCTGTGCACGTGGGTCAGGCTGAATTCCCGATCCACGCTCCAAAATCCGTGAGGAGCTGGGGACGGGCTCGCAGCTCCCAGCGCTGTCAGCACACGAGAGGGCACTGTTCTGTAGGCTCAGCACAGCCCAGCCCCAGCTCCTGGAAACCAGCCCTGCGCTCAGCCCAAGCCGCCGGAGCTGCTCTGGAGAATCCCGCGTGGAGCAAATGGAATCGGCATCCTCGCCACCTTCCAGAAAACCCTTCCCTTCCCTGCCCGGCAGCATCAGTATTCGGGCAGGGAACGCAGATTATCAAGGCGCTTATCTCACCCCAGTTACCAGACTGGTCTCGGTTTTCAGGCATTGTGAGACAGGAGCTGACTCAGGACAAGGGGGTTTTTTGGTTTGGGGCATAAATCAGGTGTGCTGGAGACTCCGCGGGGAATAAAAACCCTCAGGAGATTCCCAGGTCCAGCCCAGGAGAGAGAATTCATTCAAATTCAGCCCAGTACTTCAGGTTTAAACTAATGGATCCAAAAACCCAGCATTGCAAGAGAGGAGCTGACTCAGGACAAGGTTTTTTTTGCTGGGGCATAAATCAGGAGTGCTGGAGACTC
>VZRS01011627.1:0-28170 GCA_013398055.1 Ifrita kowaldi | reverse complement strand
AATGGATCCAAAAACCCAGCATTGCAAGAGAGGAGCTGACTCAGGACAAGGTTTTTTTGCTGGGGCATAAATCAGGAGTGCTGGGGACTCCACAGGGAATAAAAACCTTCAGGAGACTCCCAGAGGAGTCTCCTCTCCTCTCCAGGAGGGAGAATTCATTCAAATTCAGCCCAGTATTTAAGGTGTTTAACAAATGGATCCAAAAACCCAGCATTGCAAGAGAGGAGCTGACTCAGGACAAGGTTTTTTTTGCTGGGGCATAAATTAGGTGTGCTGGGGACTCCACGGGGAATAAAAACCTTCAGAAGACTCCTAGGTCCAGCCCAGGAGGGATAATTCTTTCAAATTCAGCCCAGTACTTAAGGTTTAAACAAATGGATCAAAAACCCAGCATTGCAAGAGAGGAGCTGACTCACGACGAGGTTTTTTTTGCTGGGGGCACCTGCACTGCTTAAATCAGATCACTGATAAATCAGGGACACTTCACAGGGCATAAAAACCTTCAGGAGACTCCCAGGTCCAAGCCAGGAGGGAGAATTCATTCAAATTCAGCCCGGTGTTTAAGGTTTAAATAAACTGATCCCAAAATTCAGCATTACAAGAGAGGAGCTGACTTAGGACAAGTTTTTCTTGCTGGGCTGCGCTGCATAAATCAGGTGTGCTGGAGACTCCACCGGGAATAAAAACCTTCAGGAGACTCCCAGCTCCAACCCAGCAGGAAGAATTAACTCAAAATCAGCCTGGTATTTAAGGTTTAAATAAACGGATTGAAAAACTCGGATTAAATCCACTGGGCAAGGAACCGGTTGGAAATTCAAGCGACGCTTCAGGGCCTCCAATTTGTGATTCCAAGAGGTGCCAACACTTCAGGATGCAGGAGGGGAAGATGGGACAGGAGAAGGGTTCTGGCCACAAAAACAAATTAACCCGCAGGCGTAAGAGAGCTCCCAAATCCTGCAGAGCTGAAGCTGCCCCAGACTAAACCCCGCTGAAATCTGCTCCTTGCAGCAACTCCAGATCCACCTTGTGCCACCACAGGCTGGGCTTTGCTTTTGTCCCCAGCCTGCCACACTCATCACCCGCATTTCTGCCGCCTCCTCTGCCCTCTGAGCCCCAAATCCCGGTGTCCCCCACATCCTCCCTGCTCCTGCAGCTCCCCCCGGCTCCGGGAGCAGCGCTCAGGGGGTTTTGTTATTTCGGGAACTCTCGGCCCCGCTCTCAGCTCCTGTGCTGCTCCTGCAGCACGTGCTGACAGATGCCACATTCCTGCTGCCGTGGGTTCCTGGGGAAGCACAGGCAGAGTGGAACAGCTGGAAGGCAGGAAATTGCTCTATTCGGGATAAAAAGAAACGTCTGCACGGCTCCTCCGAGGACAGCGATGTTCCCACTGAGGCGCTGGGCCTCCAGATCCCATTTCCTGCCCCCCAGGGCAGATTTCCCTCCCATTCCCATTAAAGCTTTTCAAATCTTGGAGCTAAGCGGCCAAAACATTTATCAGTCCAGTCATGCTGGCTGCTTTTTGGGGGCTTTCCCCTCTTCCTGGGCTGGATGTTATTTGGAATGGGGCATCCTGAGCCCACTGTGGCAGCTGGTCACTGCCATCCTGGGGGCCACTGCTCTCCCTGTGGCCACCGGCAGCTCAGGACATCCCCAGGAACCCCTCAGCCACTTTTTGGTTTTCCAGGACATCCCCAGGAACCCCTCAGCCACTTTTTGGTTTTCCAGGACATCCCCAGCAGCCCCTCAGCCACTTTTTGGTTTTCCAGGATATTCCCAGGAACCCCTCTGCCACTTTTTGGTTTTCCAGGACATTGATGAGGGGGTGGAACAAGAGCAGGCCAAGCTCCTGGAGCCCAAGCACCAACCTCCCAATTCCTGAGGGCTCCCTGATGAGGAATATTTTTATTTCAGATCTCTTGGCCAGTTTTGAATCCCTCTGGTGTGGCTTCAGCTCATAAAATGCTGATTGTTCTCCTCAGATACACGGCCAGCCCTCCGGAAAAACACCCGGCTTCATTCCAGCTACCTTTGTCAAGCAAATCCTTCAAGGATGAGGCAACTTTTGCTGGACCTCCATTTCAAAAGCATCCACCAGAGCGCACATTTGTCTCCAGAACCACAACTGGAACGGTTTATTGGGGCTTTCTGCTCCCCTGCAGGAAAACGGAGCCATCAAGGGATGCTTTACTCAGCTGTGAAGTCCAATCTGAGCATTAAAGCCACAGCCGCTTTTCCCAGGATTTTCCAAGGAGAGAAGCAGGAAAACACAGAATTATCCATCAGTGCAGGGCACTGGGAGTGGAGAATTTGGGAGCAACCATCACTCAGGAGCAGCTCTCCAGGAGCACAGGCATTACATGGGAATTGCTAAATAAAGTCCTCACGTTTCCCTAACAAAGAAACCTCGGCTCCTTTATCCGGCAAATCCGGCTCTTAGGCCGAGTCGTAACAATCCCCAAACTGACTGGGAGCCTTCCAGCAATTCCTGCAGCTCCGAGGAACGGGCTGAGCAGGCAAATCCGAGTCACCGCAGAGAGAAGTGAGTTATCACGAGTCAGGGCTCCCAGTGCCACCCCATTACTCAACCCAGCCCGGCTGCTTTCATTCCCACCCAGCCTCAACCATCAAAGGCTCCGACAAATCCCGACTCTTCCCAACTTTCTTGCCCACCCAACAGCTATAAACATCCAGCGAGCCTCTCCGCTGAGTAATGGGAACAGAATCTGCTCCGTGGCCGCGCGAGCGCTCGCCGGGGGCTCTCTGGTGGATTTGGCCTCGCGCAAACGTGCAATGTGATGCGATTTCCCACAAATGTTCCTGCCAGCGGGATTCTGCGCTCATCCCCAGCGGCTGGGGAATAAACAAAGGAGCAAAAAACACCAGCAAAGCAGAGCAGCGGGTTCAGGATGGAAAAATATCGGCGGAGGATGAGCCCGAGCACGTGACGGGAGCGGGGCCGACACATGGGATCGCTTTTCCCGTGTTGGGAAAGAGGGAGAATTGGCCTTGATTCCCTCTCCACTTTTGCAACTTCGTTTAGGAGAGGAAACAGAGGTAACAATTCATAAACCAATAAAATCCCATCTGAAAGCCATCCCAGAAATTGGTGAAGCGCTTCCCAGTTTGCCTCGGGCCCTGCGGTGCCGGCACACGCCAGAACCCCGACGTGATGAAACGGGCGGGGGCCTCAGGCTGACAGGAGCATGAAAGGATTTCAGCCACTCGAGCCACGGGGATGGCTCGGGTCACACACGGGGCTGCTCCTCCTGACAGGCTCCATCTGGGATCAGGAACAGCTGGGAAGAGGATTGAGTTACGCAGGCACAGGGAGAGCGCAACCGGAGCGGTGGAGACAGCCAGGTGCTCATCCGGCCCTCACCACGCGCTCCAGGATAAAGATCCCGGCTTTTCCAAGGCCTCCATGAACCTTGAGTCACTCTGCACAACAATATCCCTGTTTGCAAGGGCCCTCACCACGTAATCCAGGAGCAACTGGGAATAAAGATCCTGGATTTTCCAAGGCCTCCATGAACCACTCAATTCACCCTGCACAGCAATATCCCTGTTTCCAGAGACCCTCACCACATACTCCAGGAGCAACTGGGAATAAAGATCCTGGATTTTCCAAGGCCTCCATGAACCACTCAATTCACCCTGCACAGCAATATCCCTGTTTCCAAGGCTCTTCACCACGTTCTCTGGGAACAACTGGAATACAAATCCCAGTTTTTCCAAGGTCTCCATGAACCTTGAGTCACCCCACACAACAATATCCATTTCCAAAGGCCCTCACCACATAATCCAGGAGCAACTGGGAATAAAGATCCAAGGTTTTCCAAGGCCTCCATGAACCTGCACAACAATATCCCTGTTTCCAAGAGCCCCATCACCTCTTCCTGCAATTAAAATCTGGGATGCCAGTGGGAGGTGAGCAAAATACAGAGCCCAGACCTCCAAAAGTAAAATTAAAATCCAAGCACAGCACAACTATTCCAGCATTAAAACCTTTGGAAGTGGAATTCCACGGGAAAACAGCACAGAAACACAATGAAAGAAATGCAGTACCTGGTGCAGGTGTTCAGGAGGTGAATTCCCACAGCGTGGAGTCAATAATCCTGCCTGGGAAAAGAGAGGAGGAAAATTAATATTCTGGTAAAATTCAAAATAAAGATCTTCTCTAATTGAATAAAATAAAGATAATGAACTCATTAAAGCTGTCAATGCTTCAGCAGATTTATTTATTAAATAAAATTATTTATTAAGTAAAATATCCACTATTTATTAAGTGGTCAAGACTTCGGGTTTGTATTTTTTTTACAGCAGGAACTTCTTTCTGATACTAATAAAAATAATTTAAACATAATTAATATTATAATTAATAATTATTCATAATTATTAATTATCACACCTCCTTTTATTCTCCAAAAATAGCTCATTCTAACAAACAAAACGCTTGCAAGAAAAATCTGGAAGAGTCTTAAAGGAATTCTATTATATGGAAGTTACTTGAACAAGGTTTTTGATCAGCTGATTCCTTCAGGCACCAAATCAGGGAATTTTTTGGGAATACAAATATTAAGAATGGCCACACATCCCATTCACTCCACAGAACTCTGGAAAAACCTTCAGGAAAGACCATTTCGCTTTAATTTTCTCCATTTAATAAAATAAACAGTTAAACATCTAAAACTTCAGGACACAGTTGGCCTCAATGATCCTGTAATTCCATGATTCTCATTCCCAGTGTTTTCCATAGGCATTGATGCCATAACAGCCAGCCAGGTTCATTAGAGCAGCAAGGACAAGGCCCAAAATCCAAATGCCCCTAAAACCCAACTAAATGCTCCTCCCTTAGAGCCAACATTGTCTTTCCCTGCCTCTGAGGTGAGGGGACACATCCCTGGGAGTGTTCCAGGCCAGGATGGACGGGGTTTGGAGCACCCTGGGATGGTGGAAGGTGTCCCACAGCAGGGCTGGGACTGGGGGAGTTCCAAGGTCCCTTCCCACCCAGCCCATTCCATGACCTCACCCAGCACCACAGCTATTGGGAAACGAGCCAGAGCCCCCCTCCATCCCTTCATTTATTACAAATCCACGATTTTTTGGAAGCAGCTCCTGATTTCTGAGTGCTCAGGGCTGGCAGAGCTGCAAATCCTTTAAATTCCGAGCATCCATGGGGGGAATCCCCAAGCAGCCTTTGCTCCACACCCACTGAGGGAACGCCGAGGGAAGGGAAGGGCAGCTCCCACCAGGACCATGAACACATCCAGAGGGGAAGGGGCCTCCCGGGAATTCCCTGTCCGAGCATCCACGGCAAAGCTGCCACACAATAAACACCACAAAGCATCCCGTGAAATCATGGGCAGGGCTTGGAATCCTGCAAGGAATGCTCGGGATATAAATATTTATGGGGGTTGATGAACTGCAGCCCTGTGCTAATGAAAGCCTGGACTGTCCTTTGCCCAAAAGGAGGAAGATTGGAGAGTAAATATTCCTGCTCCACGAGACAATTCCCGCTCCGTGGCAGGGCCAGCGTACGTGGCACATCAAAAGCAGGGAATCTTTTCCTGGAGCTGCAGAGGGAGCTCGGCCAAGCCTTGGCCAGCAGTGCCCAGGTGTGCAGATGTCACCAGAACACCTGAACTGGGCTCAGCCCGAGCAAAACTGGGATTTCAACCCCATTTCCCTTGGTTTGGGTGTTGTCCGAGATACGGACAGGGAACAAATCCCTTCTGGGATGGGGAGATGGCAACCAGGGATTGCAGGAGGTGAGCAAAGGGAATCCTCCTGCACTGGGGTCAGCAGGGGAGGGAGGGGATTCTTCACTTTGTTCTGCCCAGGTGAGACCCCACAGGAGCTCCAGCTCTGGGAATTCCAACATCGGGATGTGGAGCTGCTGGAGTGAGTCCAGAGGAGGCCACGGAGCTGCTCCAGGGCTGGAACCCCTCTAGAGCCAGGCTGGGAGAGCTGGGGGTGCTCACCTGGAGGAGAGGAGGCTCCAGGGAGAGCTCAGAGCCCCTTGCAGGGCCTAAAGGGGCTCCAGGAGAGCTGGAGAGGGACTGGGGACAAGGGATGGAGGGACAGGACACAGGGAATGGCTTCCCACTGCCAGAGGGCAGGGCTGGATGGGATATTGGGAAGGAATTGTTCCCGGTGAGGGTGGGGAGGCCCTGGCACAGGTGCCCAGAGAAGCTGTGGCTGCCCCTGGATCCCTCGAAGTGTCCAAGGCCAGGCTGGACAGGGCTTGGAGCAGCCTGGCATAGGGGAAAGTTGGGAATCCTCATGGCAAGGGTTGGACTTGAGGATGTTCAGAGATCCCTTCCCACCCAACCCATTCCATGATTCAGCCATCAGGGATCCCCTGATCAAGCCCACAACGAGTCCCACACCCGATTTTTCATCCCAGTTCAGGATGAGGAGGTGGCACCTTCAGGAATCCAAACCCCCCAAGGCTCTGGAAGCACTGGGAGACTCCCGAGCGCAGGAATTCCATCTCTCCTTCCCAGAGAGCCCCTCCTGCAGACATCCTGCTCTTCCCAGCCTGTCAAATGTTATTCCAGGAATTCCATAAAAACGCCTTTCCCATGGCATTACACCCTCCCTGCAAAAACACCCCAGACAAGAAACGTCTGCCTTGAACACACAGCGACTTCAAAGGGGAAAAGCTGCTCCTCCCAGCAAGTATTTGCTCCAGCTCCTGCCTCCAGAGTGTTCCAGGTGCCTGATAATTCCATGGATTCTCCCAGCCATTCCTAGCTGAATGATAAGCTCCTCCTGAACTCCTCTGAAAGGATCAAGGAGGGAGATTAGGAAAAACAACCCAACCACGCGGCAGCAGGTCCGGCCACGAGGGCTTTCCAAGGAAATCAAAGCTCCCTGCACATTCCACACCCTCTGGATCCACTCTGGGAACAGATAAAAGCCACATTGTGCTGGAGGCTCCACCTCAAGTGCTCCAGCAGAATCTAGGTCAGTGTGATCCCCCGGGAATGCTGGGATGAGCCGCGGGCGCTTCCGGAGGGATTTTGGATCAAGGCAGCGTTTTTATGGAGCAGCTGGCAGCCACCACCTCCTGCAGCTCCGTCCTCTCCCAAAGCCTCCACGAGCCAAGAGTTACACTTGGAAAGGCCTTGGAAAAACAAGGCAGTGCCCTTATCCAAAGGGAAAGCAGAACAACGGGATGGTCCTTGGTACCAGCGCTTCCCACCCGGCATTCCCAACACCCCGGGGTCCTCTCCTCACAGGTGGGGACATTCCAGCCCTGCCAGGTCCCACAGGTGGCTGCAGATCCAGGATCTGATGGTGCTGTGTTTGCACCATCCCTATTTAAAACAGGGAATCAGGCACAGGAAGTTTTCCGTGGCACTCAGTTTAAGCAGGACCATCTTTGCTGGCTGGAAGTGAAGCTTTTCATCCCAGGTTTTTTTGGGATTAGGGCTCAGGACATGGTTCCTCTTGGCTGCATGGAAGGAACTTGATGTTTTCTGCCCAAACAGTCCACAGGGACTGGGATTAATTCCGACAATGTTTGGTGGAACAGAATCCCAGGTCCAGCGTGATCCCTCGGCTGCCTCCAGAGGGATGAAGGGAGGCAGAGTGGTGGGAGGGGGAGCCTTTCCTATCCAAAAACCTCATGTTTTGACTCCATTCCATTCAAAAAAGGGAAAAATCCCAACACCAAAGGAACAATCCCTCAGCCTCCGAGGTCTCGTTTTCATTCCTGTGTGGAACTCAACCACTCCGGGTTTGGACAAAGCACAGATTTTGTTTTCTGGGCATTTAAAACTTTCCCTCCAGCACCATTCCCATTCCAAGGCACAGGTGGAGCTCCCAGCAGGAGGCATTCCAGAGCCAGGAAGGCTTTTACTCCCTCCCTGGCCCTGCATCCCAAGGGATGAGTTTTCCATAGGGATATAACCTGTTTTCCATAGGGATATAACCCCCTCTGATCCTAACGACAATTCCTGAATTTTAGCCTCTCTAAAGACAAAAAGAACCCCGGGATAACCTGTCCTCTCTCCCTGCAGCTTCACCTTGCAAAACCAGGATCCAGCTCCATCCCCCTGAGCTTCCCACCCTCCTCCCTCTCCCAAGGCCAGAGGTTTTTGGGGTGGATTTGGGAAGATGCAGGTTCGGACCCTGGGGAGGTCCTGCTTGTGCCACAGCACCTGCGAGACCTGGGGCAGACAGAGGCAGGAAAACGGGGATGGGAAGGGAAGAGAAGGACATTATTCCCTGATTTTACCAGTTTTGTGGCAGCTGGGAGTGCAAATTTGTAAATTCTGCTATTTCAGCGTGGCTTTTAAGTCCCTCCAGGAATGGGAGCTCCACCGCTGCTCTGGGCAGCTGGGCCAGCCTGGCCAACCCTTCTGGGCAAGGCTTTATCCCCAAATCCAACCTAAACCTCCCCGGGCACAACTTGGGGCAGGTTCCTCTTGTCCTGTCCTTTGTTCCCTGGGAGCAGAGCCCAACTTAGGAAGTTTCACCTTATGGGAGCAGGAAAAATCCTGAAGGAGAAACCCACGCCCAGCCCCTCCCTGCCCACCAAAACCAAGGATCCAGTTGCTGCATCCACTTTACCAGCCTGGATTTAGGAAACTTTTCCCCATTTGCATCGTTCCATGCCCATTTTCCTGGATTTATGACACGTATCTCTGATCCAGGATCTCCTCCAGAGCCTGCAGTCTCCCTGCATGAGCCGTTTATCTCCAAACCCAAATAAAGCACATTTTTAGGCATGGGAAAGACGCACTTTGAGCGAGCAGCTTGAATTAATGAGCCAGTAAAACTTCAAATGACCTTTGCTGTAGTTCTGGGCATTCAAGGGAGCCTCAAACTCCCCTTTTGTTGTTGGAATGGCAGAACGGGGTGAAAGGAGCACATTTATGGCATCGAGTGATGCATTTCAGGTTGGCTGTCCAACAACCAGAAATAAAAACCCCCTTTTCTCTTGGAGAGCCTCTTACAGGCTGATAACCGGTGTAATTAAGATTTTAACTGGGCTGCCCACAAAGGAGCAGCATTCCAACCATCCCCTGCCTCCTTCCCAGCTCAAAAGGCTCTGCAGGGAGCAGCAGGGGAAAAGGAGGGACCATTAAAATCCCATTTCAACAGAATCCTTGTGTTTCTCAGAGCAAGGCCATTAAAAGATGCACTGATACCTCCAGGATTAGGTTCCCCCATTTGGGGAAAATGGGATGGTCGTTTATCAGGGCTGTGCTGCAACCTGATCCCAAATAAAACCCATTTATTTCCCCATTTCCTCCCGTCGAGCCCAGGATGCTGAGCCAGCTGTGCTGCTCCTGCATCCCTGGCAGTGCCCACCCTGCCCTGAGCACCATCCCCAGCTTTTGGGGACTCTTCCTGCACATCCCACGGGAAATTTGGTCTCAGCAGGGAGGAACCCACCCCCAGCCCCTCCCTGCCCACCAAAACCAAGGATCCAGTTGCTGCATCCACTTTACCAGCCTGGATTTAGGAAACTTTTCCCCATTTGCATCGTTCCATGCCCATTTCCCTGGATTTTTCTGGAGATCAGCAGCGGTTTGGAAAAGCTGCCAGGACTTGGATCCACACGGGATCAGGCAGGTCCTGCTCCCTGCCCCAGCCCATCCTTCCAGCTCTCAACTCTCCACTTCCATTCCTCTCCCTGAGCTCCACAAGCACTCCAGGTGTCAATAAATTCACTGAAAAGTGAATTTATTGCAGGCAAGGATGGGGTAAAATCCCGGACTCCATTTCACTCCAGAACACCCAGCCCAGGGATGTCACCGTGAGCAGTGACATCGCCCCTCTCGCAGGGACAGAATTCCCAAATCTCTGCCCCCAGCCAGGCCTGGCCCCTCTCCAGCAGCAAAATCCTTCAAAAACATGGGATTTGTAGTTTTTCCCCCCTCAAAAAGTCGTTTTATTTTCCGTTGGGAAGGAAGTGGGAGCCCTGGGATAAAGGAGCAGAATTTTCCAGTCAGGAAAACAAACCAACTCAGCCATTCCCACTTCCCAAAGCAGGTTCCAACCGTGCACAACCATCGAGGCACCGGCTCCTGCTTCCCCTTTCCACGGCTCCCACAAATCCAGCAGCTCCCCATCCCAGTTTCCCGCAGCGCCAATTCCCAAACCAGCGCCCTCTTCCCAGCTCCTCCCGCAGCAGCAGCCCCTGGAGGACCAGGGAAGCAATTCCTGAGAACGCAGATTTTAATTTTTTCCTAGGAAACCCCTTCCTTTTTTTTTTTCCTAGGCAAAGGACAGCCACAAGCACTTGCTGCAGAGGTTCGAGAGCGCAGCCAGAAATTCCAGGAACCCTAAACCAGGTTTTTAAACCCGACAGGTGAAGGCAAACCCACAACCGAGTCAGGGGTTCTCAAAGATAGAAAAGAAATTAAAAGGAATTTAGAAAGCCCAGCTCAGCTACTCTCTGATCCTAGAAATATTCAGACCCTGTGGACACTTTAAAGCTCTCCAGGTATCCAATATTCCGCTTCAGGTGGGGCAGGATGGATTTATTTGGGAGAAGTTCCAGATTTCATCCGATCGCGACCCAGGAGACACCCAGGGAAGCGGGATCGGGGCTTCCCTGTGCCCTCCTGCCGAGGAGCGAACCCAGACAGAGAAACTCCAAGCACGGATTTGGTGTTTCCCACCCCCGTTCCTGCTCTTTCCCGTCCGTTTATGACAATTCCCTGTGGAGCAGAAAGCGCAGACCCAGGACAGCCTGGAGAGGATCCCTGGCAAGGCACGCGGCCGTTTTTCCCTAATTAGCCCCGAAGCGGCGGCACCTGTGCAGCCCGGGTTAATTATTTAATTAGCTGGGCGGGGCCGGGCGCTGATGATCCCAAGTGATTCCAGCTGGGAGCAGAGCACGCTCAGCTGGGGAAGGAAAGCAAAGAGCGATTTTCAGACAAAAGGGAGGAAAACCATCCCGGCATCGCCTCCGAAGCCCCTTAAATCCACGGGAATCTCGCAGGCGGCTTCCCAAGGTTTTGGCTCAGCCCCAGCCGCTGCTCTCCCTCCATAATTCACAAGGACTTCGCTCTGGGGGGAACACAAACCCCTTTTGTTCCCCTTTTCCAGATGTGAGGGGCAGGGAAAGCTGGAGCAGGTCACGGTGGCAGAGCCTGGGATGGGGCCGCTCCTGCTCCCCTCAAAAATTCCAGTGTGGGTGGGAGGCATCCAACCAAGCCCATCCGTGTCCAGAGAGCAGGAAGCGTTCAAACTCGGCTTTTTATTGCAAAAACAATAAAAAAGAGGATTTTTAGTGGCAGAAAGTTGTGTCTTTCCAAGGGAGGGCACAGGGATAGCAGAGACACCCCAAAATTCAGATTTCGGGGATGCTGCTCAGGCTGAACTCACAGGACACAAGGAGAGGAATAAAAGAGGAAAACAGCAAAATCCAGCCCAATAAAAGCCAAATGCTCATCACAGCCACCTGCCAACACCTAAAATTGATTAAAAATGGGAATAGGAGAAATAACAGCCATACCTTGGGGTGCCCGCGGAGCGCAGGAGCAACAGGGATGAGGTTTGGGGAGAAATGGGGAGGAAAACGGACCCAGGCAGGGAATATCCCGTGAAGCACGAATGGTTTCCATATCCTGAGCATTCCCAGCCCCAGGGCTGAGGGGCTGGCTCCAAACGCTGCTCCGAGGAGAGAGGAAGGAGCAGGACGAGCTTTGCATCCCAGACAGCTCCAATCCCTCCCTAACTCCGAGCAGGAGCAAAACCGAGCCCAAGGCACAGCTCAGCCTCCCTCCCGCGCATCCCGGGAAATCCCAATCCATTCAAATCCAACGACCTCAATTTTGGGGACACAGGGACCTCACTGACCTGCTGAGCTCCGGGGCCGCTGCTCACGAAGGGAAGGACGGGGCCGGGAGATGCCCAGGGATCCACAAGAGGTGACAAAATTTCCGTGGCACCTCGTCCCCAAAATCCAGGGGGTCACCAAGAAGTCTGCAGCCCCCCAGGAAGAGGGAAATCACCCTCTAATCCCCTAACTGTCCCTACAAACTCAAAAATGAGGAATAAACGGCAGCACCTTCACCACAAAGTGCCCCCGACGGGGCAGCAGCGCTGCTGTGGGGGTTCGGTCCCGCTGCCGGGGGGGAAAATGGGATGGGCGGGGCATTCCCATCCCACTGATCCCCTCCAGCTGCTCCTGGTCCCTGATGGCCCCACCTGGGCAGCGCTGGAGGCCTGCAGGGCACCCAGGGAAGCCTGGCAGCTCCCATCCCCATGGATCCCTCTCCTCAGGGTTCTCCCTGGCTGTTCTGGCCATGGATGAATTCCTCCCTCGCCCTTCCTCAGGAGCAGCTCAAGGGATGCTCAGGTCCTGCCTCGTGCTGAGCCCAGCCTGGGCAGGGATCAGCCTGGCACAGAGCATCCCCCAGAGCCAGGTGCTCACTGGAATTATCCCGTTTTCCAGGGGCTTCTCTGGGTTTCCTGCTAAAGAAGGGGAAAAGGATCATCCCATCCCACCCCCTGCCAGGTCAGGGACACCTTCCGCTGTCCCAGGTGGCTCCAGCCTGGCCTTGGACACTTCCAGGGATCCAGGGGCAGCCACAGCTTCTCTGGGAAATCCATTCCAGAACCTCCCCATCCTCACAAGGAACAATTCCTTCCCAAAATCCCATGTATCCCTGCCCTCTGGCAGCAGGAAGCCATTCCAGCTGTCAAATCCCCGTTTTTCTCCCCACAGCCCCCCTGTCCCTGCATCTCCCCTTTGCTGACCCCGCCTTTGTCCCTGGATTTGTTGTGTCCTTCCCATCTCTCCAAAAACAGTCTGATTTTTTTCCACTTGGGATTTATTTCCAGCCCTGCCATTCCTTTCCAAGCAGGCAGCAAACATTTAAGGATATTTGTCTTCCCTGAGCAG
The DNA here is from genome assembly GCA_013398055.1 of Ifrita kowaldi. Lineage (NCBI taxonomy): Eukaryota > Metazoa > Chordata > Aves > Passeriformes > Cinclosomatidae > Ifrita > Ifrita kowaldi. The sequence goes on along the minus strand of VZRS01011627.1, from coordinate 15,299 downwards.
CTGGGCTGTGACCTCACACAGCGTGGAATTGTAGAATTCCAGACTGGTTTGGGTTGGAAAGGACCTTAAAACTCATCCCATTCCACGGGCAGGGACATCTTCCACGAGATCAGGCTGCTCCAAGCCCTGTCCTTGAAATAAATCAGGAGTAAACTCGCTGAAATCCAGGAATTTAATTGGGGATAAAAGTAGCACCACTCATTCCAGCAGGGAATGTTCCTGTGGATTGTCCAACTGAAGTTTTCACCTTACAGGAAACCTGAGCTCATAATTTCTGTGCTGGAGGCTCACTGGACTCTGCAAAACCTGCCAAACCTGAGGGAAATGGCATTTCCAGTATCCACAGGTTTGTCTGGAATACTGCTGGATAAAGTTCCAAAATACAACCTGCTCCTCAACAGGAACCGTGGAGAAAACATTCCAAAGACAGGAAATCCCATTTTTGTTGATGGGTGAACAGCTCCTCCTCACAGGGACACTGCCACGGATTGTGCTGATCGTGTGACAAGAATTCCAAGGGAATTCCAAGGGAAAAAGGCAAGAATCAGGCAGGTTTTCTGCATCCAAACCATCCCACTCCCAACTTTTCAGCAGTGTCCTCACCCTGCCAGCCCGGCTGCCTCCCTGGAGAATTCCCAGAGGGAGCGATCCCAGCCTGGGGTTCCTGTCACGAGGGTTTCCCTTGGATCAGCTGCGGCAAAATTGAAAGGAAGAGAGGAGAAAGCTGAGCTGGAAGAGGAGGAGAAAAGGCTTTTTTCAGGCCTTTTTTCAGGGATTTTCCAAGCTCCAAAGGCTCCAGAGCTCTGCCCATCCAAATCCCGGTGCCTTTTCCCACTCCATCCCAGTTTAAACTCCCGGGAAGTGCCCTGGGTGCTCTGCCTCGCTCCCCCTCTCTTTTCCAGGTGCAAATTACTCCGTGGAATGACAAAGCTCTGGCCCGGATCCACCTCTCCCTCCACCCTTGGGAACAGCCTGGGAACAGCCGGGGATCCATCAGCAGTGGCAGCCCGGAGAGAAAACGCCCTGCTGGAAATTTGGGAAGGAAGGGAAGTGGGATATCGGTCACTGGTGTGGATTTCAGGCGGCTCTGGAGCCTGCAGAGGTGAGAAAACAACAAACAGAAAGGGAGGAGCTCTGTGATGGGAGAGCGAAATGGGGCTGAGGGAGATTTCCAATTCCCTCTGCCCTTGGATAAAGACAGATAACGAAACACCTCTGGAATGAGGGAAAATATTTCCAATGTGATGGAAAAGCTGTTAGCAGGGGGCAGCAGCTCCAGGGGTTTTATCTCCCTCGCCAGGACAAAGGTTCATTAATCATCTGGCACTGTTTGATGCACCCAATCTTATCTTCCCAAAGCTCCCCGAGCTTCCAGGACATCCTGGAGCAGCACTGGAATATTGATTCCTATTGTTGTATCCATGTTCTTCTCTGGAATTGTTATTTAGGGAGATGGGAACACCGGCGTGGCTTTGCCCCCAAACGCAGCCACCGGCGGAGAATTTGGGATAAGGACTGGAAAATCCTTTTAATGATGAGGAAAAATCATTGAATCGTGGAATGGGTGGGAAGGGACCTCAAAGCTCATCCCATCCCACCCCTGCCATAGGCACGGGCACCTCCCCCTATCCCAGGGTGCTCCCAGCCCATCCAGCCTGGCCTTGGACGCTTCCAGGGATGAGGAATCACACAGCTTCTCTGGGCACCCTGTTAAAATCCCAGAGCTGCAGGAAGGTGGGATGCAAGGCCACGAGTAGGAATAAAACCAGAACTGCCCCAAATCCCTTCTCTCTTGGGAAGGTGGTGCCAGACCTCCGGAGAACACAGCTGGTGGAGACCCTGATTGTTCCTTAGCTCTGGAAAAATGGGAATATTCATCTGCCTCTCCTGGCTCAGCTGATGAGATTCCCCAGCCATCAGCTGTTGTTTTTTATAATTTTTCCTGAATCTCTTGGCAAGAGATTCCCTTCCCTGACATCTTAAACAGGGGCTGTGCTCGTGCCTGGGTTGGGAACAAGCAGAGGAAGCTGATTTTGAGGAATCTCAGCCGGGGAAAGCCCAAATCCCAATTTCCCATCAACCAAGCAAGCACTTAAGCCTGGCTGACACCACGGAGGAGCTGCTGAGCTCTGGGCTCAGCTTAACCTCTGTAAAACCACCCTGACAGCACTCCCAGCAGCTTCCCACTGGGAATCGTTGCTTTCCAAGGGGATGAACTCCAGCTGGGAGCAGCACCACCCGTGGCCATCCCTGGGGAAGGGCTCTGGCCTGGGGGGTCACAGCCAGGAGCAGCCAACGGGACCCAGGGATGGAATCCCACCAGGAGCAGGCACAGGGGATGGGATCAGGGGCTGGGATGAGGACAGGCTGTGGGAAAAGGGTTAAAAATAACCCCCCCTTCCCTGATTAATTATTCCTGTGGAAACGGCAAAGGGGCGTTGGGAACGAGCGGAACACGGGATGGGCGGCAGGGCTGGGAGGTGACCACCAGAGCGATGACCACCACACTGATGACCACCAGACCTTCTGAGGGATCCCAGGAGGAGTCTGAGGCTGTTTTTGGAGCACTGGGGATCACTGGGTGGGATTGGGAGGGATGGATGGGCGCTGCTCCCATGGGACACCGCGTCCCCGCCGGGAACACCCAGAGCTGTCCATGGGTGACAGGAAGCCTTGGAATAAAGCAAAGTAGAGCCTTGCTGGGAAGAGAAACGCCGCGTTCCTGCGGGAATGACCTTCCAGGAGGTGGAGCCTGAGGAGTTGTGGAGCCATGGCCGCACCCCCCCTCGGCTTCCTCGCTCGGGCCCGAACTTACGCAATGATTTATTTGCATCCTGCCCGAAAACAAATGGATGTTTTACATATTTATATCATAAGATAAAGTGATCCTGCAGCTGATCAAAGCCAGGGCAGATCTGGAGGCGATTACAGCAAGTGTTTGCTTAACTGAGGTCATGATGCACTCGGAGCGGGCGAGGCTCCGGCTCTGCTCCGCACATGTGAGCGCTCCAGGAAGGTCGGGAGAGGCCCAGGCTCCAAGTGCTGCCTTTCCAAGAGTTCAAGCAAAGCTGAACCTGGCTCCTCAATCCGGCCTTGGGACAAAGGATTGGTCAAGGGCAGCAGCGTCGGGCTGTTTGTGAAATAAAGTTGAGTTTGTGGAGTCTCAAGAGTTTTGTGTCTGATGGAAGCTCGGTTTGGCTGCATGTGGAATCCTGGAGAGGCTGAGGGAGCTGGGAAGGGGCTGGAGAACTTCTGAGGGAGCTGGGAAGGGGCTCAGCTGGAGCAAAGGAGGCTCAGGGGGGACCTTGTGGCTCTGCACAACTCCCTGACAGAAGGGGGCAGCTGGGGGGGGTCGGGCTCTGCTCCCAGGGAACAGGGACAGGAGGAGAGGGAACGGCCTCAGGCTGCGCCAGGGGAGGCTCAGGTTGGACAGCAGCAGGAATTTCCCCATGGAAAGGGTGCTCAGGCCTTGGAACTGCCCAGGGAGGTTTGGAGTGCCCATCCCTGGAGGTGTCCAAGGAATTCCTGGAGGTGGCACTCAGTGCTCTGGGCTGGGGATCGGTCACAGGTTGGACTCTGATCCCGGAGCTCTTTCCCACCCTCCGTGATCCTGATTGCAGGATTCTGTGACATGGGGATGAGTCTGTCCTCAGTTTCTGTGTCCTGGCAGCCAGGGCTCTGGAAAAGCTGGGAGCAGAGGCCAGGGATGCTCCACTCTGCAGACCTGGCACAGCCCGGGCTGGCCTCGGAGGGATTTTTCCAGAATCCGAGGTTACCACTGAGCCACACATTTGGGAATGGGCAAAGGATAACGTGGATGCAGAGTTTCCTCTTGGAAAGCCTTGCAGTGGCTGGGCAGAGGCTGCGAGATCCAGGGATGACCAGTCCAGCCTGGCAGTATACTGGGATATACTGGGAACACCGATCCCATCCCTCAAGCTGGGTGTCCAGGAGGCTTTCCCAACCTCCAGCCCCACGGGAACTCCAGGCTGATGCCGAGGGATGTCCCTGGTGCCTTCCCTGCCCCTTCACTAAATGTCACCACCGAGAGTTTGATTCCTGCCTGCTCCCACTGAAACAGCAAATTCCTGGTGTTACACCAGAGCCTGGATTCCGGCGCTGGAGGAGCCAAATTCTCCCTGAAAAACACAGTCAGGGATTTGCCTTCTCCTGATTTTCCAGCCCTGCAAAGCCACGTTGGGACCTTCCCCTCCTTCCACGCAGCACAAACGCCCGTGCGAGGCTCAGGAGACAAATCCAGCCGGGATTTGCAATCCCTGGGATCTCATTCCCGGCCACATCTGGCGGCTCCATCCCGACGCAGAACCGCGAACGAGCTGCGGGATGGGAACGTTCTCCTCCCGTTTAATGAGATGCCGACACGCAAACCGCATCTTTATCTGGCAGCCGCTGCCATCCCATCTCCCGCAGCTCATCCCCGTTTCCCTGGCTCCTGCCGGGAGGGCAGCGCCCGCCGCTCCGTGTCCGTCACATTCCCGCTGCATCCCGGCAGCCGGCGCATCCCTAATCAATCCCGCGTGTCCCGGGAGGAGACAGGAGGCTCCCGGTGCCTCCAGCAGCCCGAGCCTTCATCGCCGTGGCGCGGATGTCAGCGGGATGCTGATAAGAGCCTCGCCCAGCTCGTTATCAGCGTGTGCGGGGCGGGATGGAGCAGCCGCAGCTGCCGGCTCCAGAGGGGGATTCCTGAAGGCACGGCTGCCTTTGGGAATGGTGCGAACCCCCGGCAGCCCAGGAGTTGGGAAACCACAGGAATTTTTGGCGAGGCTTTCCCTTCAGTGCCAGCGGAGGTGACTCCAGGTCAGCGGCTCCGAGCTCCGAGCGCTCAACGCTCAGGGCTGCTCCAGCTCTGCTGAGCCGCCTCCTCTCCTCTTTCCCCTCTCCTGTTCCTGTTCCCTGATCCCACAGGATTTTTTCCCCCGCATCTGGTGCCTTACACACCGCTGGAAGAGAAGCCAAAGCTCCAGCAGCGCCGAGCAGTTCAGCTCACCCGTGTTCAGAGCATTCCCGGCTTCTCATGAACCCCAACTTTCTCAGCCCTCGAAATTCCACCCCACGAAAATGTTCCTGGAAAACAGTAAAAGCCTGGAAATTTAACAAAAAAAGCTACAGATTTGTCTTTTAGGCAGAAATCACCTCAGCAGCAGGAGCGGGTTGGAGCAATCTGGGCACGGGGCAGAGGCTCTGCCGTGGAAAAGGAATTATCTGGTCTATAAAGGGATTTTCATACAAAATACGTGAAAGAACCGAGACTTCCCGCAGCCAAATTCCTGCATAAAACATAAAACCAGCCCAGACTTCAAACAGAACATCTCAAAAACTTTCCAGCAGATCCATCAAGAGCTGGGTTTTGAAGGAAGCCAAGGGAACCAGGGCTGCCACCCAGCATTTTGCTGATTTCATTTGGGAAGTTTTGTGTTTCTCACCACCTACACTCACTAAAAAGGGCTCAGCACGAGCTTGTCCCAGGCTGCTTTGCCCTTCGAGGGAGGATTTTGGGAATTGTTCCCACCAGGTTTGTGGCAGCTCCTCGGCTGCCAGCACCAGTCCCAAACTGGTTTGCAGGGAGGAAACCAATCCCACAGGCTCCAGACACATCCAGCAGCTGGGACAATGCACCACAGATCAGGATTTGGGCAGAGCTGGGATCTCCCCATGTGTGGGACAAGCGTGGCAGCTGCTCCAGGGACAGAGGGGAATCAAAGCAAATGCCCTGCCTGGGATGGAGATCCTGGGTTTGCAGCCTGGATCTATTTTCCCAAGGAACTCTCCATCCTGCTGGAGATGGATTCTGGACAGGGAGGGAGGAGGCACCTGAAGCATTCCCTGAGTCCTGTTTAACACCTGGTTTTGCTTCAAAAACATCTTCCTGCTTTATCCCGAGTCTGAGCTGCTTCCTGCAGCGCCACAGAATCCATCTGGGATGTGCCAGAGATCTGCAGCCAGGCAGAGCAGCCCAGCCCCAAAAAACACAGTGTCCTGCCATGGAGGGGGTGTCTCCATGACCTTCCCCTCTCCAGGCTTCCAGGTTTTGTTTGCTTGAACTCTCAGTTCCTTTTTTATGGTTCCCCCGAGCTGACAGGCTCAGCACAGGCTCTGCTCCCATCATTCCAAGACCAGGCAGAGCTTGCCAGCCCCGTGGAAAACAGGTCCTGGGAGCTGGTGGAACCAAATCCCAAGGAAACAACGGCCAAGGCTGCCCTGGTTTTAGAGGAGAAGTTTCCAAGCCCGTTATTTCACCTTGAGCAGAGCCAGTGGGGCTGCCCAAGGCTGGGATTATCCCAAGGGCAGGTGCACACATGGATCACCCTCCCCACCTGCCAGATCCCAGCCTGGAGAGGCACCTGGAGATCTGGCACATGGAATTCAGCAGAGCTGAAGTGTTTCTGCCTTTGGCTGAGCTCAGCCTCCCTCCCAGCCCAGTCATGCAGGGGCCTTCCAGCCGGGAGCTGCTCCCTGCCCAGCAAGAGGAGAGACTTTTATTGGGATTAAATGAGCGTGTGCACAGCTGATCCAAGAGCTCTGGGATCATTCACTCCGTGGGGATTTTCCTCAGCTGGATTTCGGGTGGCACCAGCTCCCAGAACATTTGGCTGGTGGGTTTTGGCAGCAGTTTTCCCAGGATCTGCAAAGGAGCAGGCACCAAGGGCTCATAAACTGCAGTAGGAATTACATGCAAGAACAGCTCAAGCTCCATGGAAAATCCCAGCTGTCCCAGTAAGGGATGTTCTTCTCCCTGCTGGGAGCACCAGCACCTCTCACTGAGGTCAAGGCAAGCAACAATCCAAAGAGTCCAACCTTTGAAATTCCAGCAAGCAGGACATGGGCTCCTTCTCCCCCTTCCTTCCAAGTCAACCATCACCGACCCCTTGAAGCTGAGATATTGGAGTTGTCCATGGATATCTTCCAGTGGAGGGGCAGCTGAAGTCCCAGCCTGAGGAATTGCCCTTTGGAACCTTTCCAAAGGGGACAACTCCAGGCCCTGGGAGTTCCCCACACTCCTAAAGCCTGATTTAACTCCCCAGATTAGGACCTGATTTTTTTGGAGGTGACCTTAAATGACACCCTCAGTGCAGTGCAGAGTCCATGACAGAGCCAAGGCTTGGTTTCAGCTCTCCTGGTTCCTGTTCCCTGATCCCACAGACTTTTCCCTGTGTTTGGTCCCTTCCACAGAAGCAGCCAAAGCTCCAGCAGCACATTCCAGCTCAGCTCACTCGGTTCAGTGCATTCCCACCTTTTCATGAATCCCAGCTTTCCCAGCAAAGGGTCACATCCCAACCCTTCAGTCCCACCCCATGAAAATTCCCTCAAGCCAGCCAGGGTTGGACTTTGGGAGGGATTTCCATGGGGGAAGAAAGGAGCTGCTGCCCTGGAATAAAAGCTGGACAAGACAAGACAATTCCATACCAAAGGCAGCAGTTGCCATCCACGGCTGCAGACGCCAAAGTGGCTCCCAGTGGGATCCTGCTCTCCCCAGAAGTGCCGCATCCATCCCTCCCACACTGCTCAGCTCTCCTCAGGACCACCTGGATGGGCTTCCCTTCCCACCCCACATTCCCAGCCCCCAAAGTGCCTCCCAAAACCCCCAACAGGAGCCCAGTGCTACTGGGAAAGTGCAGAATTCCTTCAGTTTATTGCCACATAAAAACTCTTGCTGGGATGGAAGATGAGGAATGGAAACACATCCTCAGCATCCCACGCACAGTCTGGCTCCCACCGGCTGCTCCATCTGGATCCCACCCAGCTGCAAAACTGTCTGGGAGCTCCCAGAGCTCTCCAGGGAGGCCTGAGCCCAGCCAGGTCCTTATCCTGGGTGTTGGATCAGCATGGCCTGTCCTTTCCTAACCATTTGCTCCCTGTGGAGCAACTCTTGATTCCAATCTCCCTGCCTGTGGTTTCCTCTGCTCCCTGACCAAGCTCTCTCCTTGGATTTGTCGAGGGATGAATTCCAGTCCCTGCCTGGCTGCAGGGAGGCTCGTGCCCCTCGGTCATGGCTCCTCTGAGTCACTTTTTGGCCAGACACAAAGCAGAACTCTGCTGAATGGACCAGCAAAGCCAAAGGCCCAGCTTGGGCCTTAATTTGATGACAAACAAATCATTCATCTGCCGTGACTGAGGTGGGAGGGGAGGGAAAAGGTCCAGGCTCCATGCACGGCCTTTTCCCACTGGAAATGTCCTCCTCACCATGGCAAACACTCCTGGCTGTCACCTCTGGGCCTTGCCCAGCTGGGGAAGGCAGCAGTGACCTTGAAATGCTCAATGTGGCACCGATGTGGCAACTTTGGGCTGAATAACCTCAGATTTGGGGGCTCTGAGATGGAGCAGCCCTGGGGTGTTTTATTGTTTTATAATCAGACTAATGCTGCAATAGGCTCCACTGGGGACAAATCCATGGGATGTATTCCCTGCTGGAAGGGGCTGGGAGGAGGCTGGTGGGTCTGAAGCTCTCCTTTATCATCTCCAGTGCCATGAGGGCAGAGGGAGTGGGGATGAAGGAGGTCCCTCAGCTCTGGGCCTCAGAGCACAACCAGGGAACCATTTCCACCCTCACTTCACCCCATTTCTGGGTTCTGGGTGACACAGCTGAAAGCAGCTCAAAAAACAACATCCTACAAATGCTGAAAGCTCAGAAATGCCATCTCGGAGTGGGAGGGATTCTCCAGTGAGGGAATATTAACCTGGCTTCATTTTAACAACATTTCTGTGGGAATGGGGCCTGTGGGGCCTGCAGGGACTGGGGTGAGGCAGAAACAGGAGCAGAGCAGAAGGAAATAAAAGAAGTGTGAGGGAAGAAGAACAGGAACTGAACAGGCTGAGACCTGGAAGGAGACAGGGAGATAAAGGAGAGATAAAGAGGAGATAAAGGGGAGATAAGGGGGAGGTAAAGGGGAGATGCTGCTCCAGATGGCAGCAGCAGGAACAACCTCTGGCACACGCTGTCATCCAGCCCTATTTAGAGTTGGTTGGGCTTTCTTTTGCCAGGAATTAATAGGGCAGACGTAGAACTCAGAGCAGTGCAGCAAAGCAAAGCTTTGCCCCCAAAGTGGGGAGCAGACAAAGTCCTGGAGCCCAAGGGAAATTCCCAGGGAATCTCTGTTTGGAGAGCAGGGTTTGGTGGGACTGGCAGCTGCCGCTGCTGCAGCCCCCGAAGGATCCAAGGGGATCAAAGATCCATTCATCCCAAACTGCTGCAAAGCCTGCTCAGCAGCCCTGGGGTTTTTCTCTTCCAGGAGGTTCCTGGCAAACACTCCGAGGCAGGAACAGAGGGTGGAAGGCAGGGTGGGCTCTGGATGGGTCGGAAATTGTTTTTCATGGTTTTCCTGGGGTGTTGAAAGAAATCCTTCGTTCTCCATGACCTGGGAGCTCTGGGAGTATAGCGGGGTCGTGCTGGAGCTCTGGAGCTCATTAAAGCCCAGCACTGAGGCTCAGGAGCTGGAGGGAGCTCCCTGAGCTTTATTGGCGATGTCAGCACCACCTCGGGGCCTGCTCACAGCCCTCCCCTGCCTGCAGCATTCCCAGAGGCTCCCTGAGAAGCCCGGGCTGGAAATGGGATGGATTTCCACACCAGCAATGCCTCAGTGTTGTGGCCCTGCTGGCACCAGGAGGGCAGAACTGGCACAACCCGGGCATGATCCCAAAGGGAAGGGAATGGCTGCTGGGAGAGCTCAGAGGGGGGCACTTGGAAGGAATTGGCCTCAACGACTCACCAAAAATGAGGTTTTACATGAAAGCCTGGATCCATTTCCTTGTGTCCAAGGCTCCTTTCCCAGGAGCCACAACAGGAGCGTGTGGCACACACGAGGCTGTTCCACAGGATCCATTTCCCTGGATCCAGCTGTCCCTGTGCCCCCTGTTTTATCCCAGAAATCCTTCCCTGCATTTCCACTCACTCTGAGCAAATCATTTTCCAGATGGCCCCGAAAAGAGGAACACAAATCCAGCACGTGACTTGGATGCAGTGATGGAGCTGCCCCTTCCCTCAGCCTCCCTGTGCCACCTCCTGCTCTGGACTGGGCCAGGCCTTTCCGACATGAATGGGGCAACTACGGAGCGACTCCAACCAACCAGAGCAGGGAAAAGCCAAATTAATCCCCCCTGTTTTGTCCTGCTCGGGCCCAGCTGGGGGAGGGTGATGTAAAAAGAGCACTCAGAGGGAGCAGCTCATCCCCTGAGGACTGTGTTGTCCAAATCCAGCTTGCTCTCCACAGGAAAACAACATCCAAAGCCAAGGCCATCCCTATGCGGAGCTCTGTGCTTTCACCCTCCCTGTTATTCCAAAAGATCCCAAAGTGTGCCCACACTGGAGTCATTCCCAGTGTCCTGGCCATTGGGAAGAGCTTGTGCCCATCCCAATCCAGCTCCACAAGGCAGGACAGAGGCCCCTGGAGCCTCCCACTGACTGTAATGAATGATTTTTAATCCACCGCTGCTGAGGGGAGACCAACACTGCTCCCGTTAACTCCATCCCTTTCCTTTGGAAACCCACAACTATCAACTCCCTCTGGAAGGCCCTGGTGCCATTGTGTGAAAGGGAAAAAGGAAAACAAAATGGAATATGAAGTTGGGAATCTCAGGAGGTGATGGATTTATCATCTGCTCTCGCTCATGGGATGAACCCGTCACGAGACAGGGGAAGGACAGGCCTTGGAGAAGCCAAGCTGGAGATTTCCCCAATCCCTGAGGAAAACAACTCCCTGCTAATCCCAGAGGCTCCAGGCCAGCACTGAATATCCATTAGGCTGGGGCAAAGCCAGGGCTCCAGCTCCAGGCCTCTGCTCTCACTCTGTGTCTTGCTCCTGTGCTCATTTTCAGGGCCAAGATGCATCCAAAGGCCATGGGGCCACCAGAACCTCGAAGGCACCAAATTTTAAGGTCTCCAGAAGAAAGGAGCTGATGAACCCCTCCAACACATCTCCCTCAGCCCTCTGGGAGCTGTGGAGATCTCCCAAAGCAGGAATTGCCCAGCAGAGCAGACCACACAGGTGGAACCAGCTGGAAAAAGAGCCTGGATTTTTTATACATTTTGCTATTTTTTTTTAAAACTCTCCATTTTTTCTGGTGTTGCTTTAACCTGCAGACAGTAACTCGAGGAGGTGCTGCTCATCTCCTAAAGTTCCCTCCTGCCCAACCTTAAATGACATCCAGGGAGACACAGGAAACCCTCTGAGCTCCCTCCTGGCACCACCACAAAGTACAGAAGCCAAGGTGTGAAGCCCCCAAAGGTGCCAGCACATCTCCAGAGCAGCCTGACACCCTCAGTGTCCCAAAACTCTCCTTTTTCGCCTGAAACCTGAGTTCATTTTGGAAGCAGCAGTTGCATAAGCACTTCTGCATGTGGTTCAGTTGTAAAACTTGGCCCAGGGTTTCCCTCACCGTGGCTCAAGTGTTATTTTAGGGGAGAGGGAAGTTGGAGACACTGAAAAACCAGACCTACTCAAGCTTCAAATAAGTCTCTTTTTTTTTTCCTTTTCATCCTGCAGACTGAAATTCCTGCAGTTTAAATCCCTGCTCTTTTTTGGAATGGCACCTGGGAGAAGGTTGAACCCCCTGAACAAGCACTACCTTGGAAAAAAGGGAGTTTATTAGTTCTGTTCTTTGGAGGAATAGAAATGTGTTATTAACAGCATCAGGGATTGTTTAAAACTGAGGAAAGCAAATTAGAAACTAATTCTGTCCTCACCATTTCCTGACTTTCTGTGCTTTTCCCAGCCTGGAGTGGGAGGTGCTGCACAGGAGGGGAGGGATGGATGGGAAAGGCCTTCAAGTGCCTTCCCTGCCACTGACAACTGCCTTGGATTTTCCTTTCCTGCTTCTTTTCACTTCCCTGTATCCACAGACTGCAGAGGGAAACCCTGGGAGTTCCCAGAGCCAAAGCAGTTTGGATTTTCTCCTCCTCAGCTCTTAATTTGTACGAAATCCTCCTTTTTCTGCACTGCATCTTCTAAAATAATGGGGATAAAGAAGGAAATGAGAGAAAATCCAAACTCTGGTGAGTGCAGCCCTCGAGGAAGGAAAACCCAGCACTGGGAAGAGACTCAGGGAATTCCCTCGTTCCTGGTAGAGCTGAAAGCTGTCCTTAAACCTGTGATTAAACACAATGAACATGAGCTCAGCAGCAAACTTTACCAGGAGAATAATTCACACCCAGCCCTGTTTCTCACCCTGTCCTTTGTGATATTGTCAATTTATACAAATTCCAATCATTAGGAAAAAAAATTCATTATTTCTCATGCAAGGTGCAAACCAACCCAGGCTCCTCTTCCATCCAGGATGGTGGAGAGAGAATAAATTAGGGAAAATACAGATTCCTCTGCTCACTTTGCCTCTGGAAACACTTTTCCATATCCCTGCGAGCTCCCTTGCAGCAGATATTTATCCTCCCAAATAATTTCCCATCCTGTTGCAGTTCCAATGGTTTTTGAAAGGATGCAACATGAAATCCACTAACCTTGAGGTGCTGGGGGCGGGGAGCTCAGGTTTCTCTGCAGATCTCTCACTCCTGAAGGAGCTTCCTGAAGGGAATCCCTTTTCTCCAAGCGGGCCAGCACGAGTGCCTGGTGAGAAGGATCAGAACTGGGTTAACGTGGTTTGTCTGGGACAAAGCTGCACCCCACACATTCAATAAATGAAGGGGAGAGGGTTGAAAAAAAGTGGGAACAGTTGATTTCTGTAAATTCTGCAGGATTTTCCTTGGGATGCTGTTTACAAGACATGGATTGCACGAGACCAGCCAGGTGAGCACAAAACCTCCGTGGACCAGCCACAGGTGCCACCTCCTCACGACTGTCCTTCATCTCCACCCTTGGAAAAACAAGGTTTTCCAGGGAAGATGCCGTTCCCTCGGGAATGTCCCATCTGGGGGGTGCTGTGGAGCACGAGGTGCTGCTGTTCCCAGGGACAGCCACCCACAAGGACACCCCAGAGTGTCCCTGCAGCTCCCTCTGGAAACCTGGGAGATCCACAGGACATGGAGCTCTCCTGGAGGTGTCTGAGCAGCCTCTGGGTCACCCAGGGGAGGGACAGGGCTCAGTGCAGGTGTTCCTGCAGGGATTCAGTTCAAATCCTCAAGGAAAACCCCTCTGTTTGAGGCGGGAAGTTCAGCTCTCGCTGTCCCTGAGTTTCCCTGTTTCTCCTGGAATTTTTGCAGATTTAAGACCCCGTAGGTGGTGATTTGGGGTCCCTTTTCCAATCTGATGTCCCTGAGGAAAGAGCCATTGTAAATTCCTCCCTGTGAGGGTGGGGAGACCCTGGAATGGATTTCCCAGAGCAGCTGTGGCTGCCCCTGGATCCCTGGAAGTGCCCAAGGCCTGGTGAAGCCCCTCACCACGACCTCAGGGGGGGATGAGCAGCAGTGTCACTACATCCCAACTGGAGGGGACAGCAAGGACAGGAACTGCCACTCCCAGAGTCCCTTCAGTTCTGAAAGTCAAGATTTCCAAGGTCAGTCTGAAAGTAAAAATCGAGCTGGTTTCCATCTTTCCAAGGGTCCCAACCAGCGGAGAACTGGATGAAAGCCACACAAGACTCCTCCATCCTGGCAATTGCAAGTTCCTCGTTAAGACCTTTGCTGAAAGAAATGTAATTTAGCCACTGATGTGGCTCTGCTGGGGGACAAAACCCAGCAAAAGCAGCGTGGAGCCTTTATCTCCCCAGTCCCCCATCCATTTTCCTGCTCTTTCAGCACCCACATCCCTGGGTGGGATCTGCTTTGATCGTTTGTTGGTTCAGGGTGTAATCAGCACTAATAATTTCTCCACCCCAGCACTATTAGGCATGTTTGGGAAGTGATTTCCCACCCCCTAGAGACCCTGCAACTGGATACCTCGTGTGCTAACCCGTGGATTTCCTCCACTTCAGCATATCCCGAGGCCTCGAGGAAATTAGCAATCCAAACAAATTCTGCTGGGGTTTCAAAGATGAATTCCTGTAATAACACTGCGCTGAGATTGGACTGGGGGCTGGAGCTCTCTGCAAAACCAGGCAAAACCTCCCAGACAACGAGGGATTTGCCCAAACTTCAGCTCGGTGGTCACGTAGTTCTGTGTCCCCGTGCCCTGCACTGCTGATTACCCAGATGATTCCTGCCTCAGCACAAGTTCAGTCACTTCTCCTTATCCAGAAGCTCGTCCTTTCCACGAGTTCCAGAGAAAAATGAAAGTGAGCCGATTAAAAATAGAAGAGGGAAAAAAACCAACCCCTTAACAAGTTGCTATCTCAACTGCCTTTTGCTTCTGGCACTTGCAGCGCTGTTCCTTGTTTTGTTTGCTTTATTTCTTGCCTTTCTGTCTCCCCTTTCCCAAGAGAGAACTGCAAAGGTCAGACGCTGCCACGCTCCCGTGTCCTGCGGCAGGAGCTGCCTCAGCTCTTGGCAGGCTCAGGAACCAGACAATTCCTCAGGAGAGGTCCCACTCCAGGCTCGGGAAGAGCAGCAGGAGCAGGACATGGGAATGCTGAGCCACGGGCTGAGAGCAGCACAGCAGCCAAATCCTCACCCGGGGGGCTGAGCACTGAGGGAAGGGGAACATCCACGGGGAATGAAAAAGGGGTGGCTGAGGGAAAAGAGGGCATTTTATGTCTGGGTTAAAAGAGGTGGATGAGGAAGAAGAGTGGATTTTATACCTGGGTTAAAAGAGGTGGATGAGGGAACAGAGAGGATTTTATGTCTGGGTTAAAAAAGGGGTGGATGAGGGAAAAGCGAGGATTTTATGTCTGGGTTAAAAGAGGTGACTGAGGGGGAAGAGTGGATGAGGAAAAAGAGAGGATTTTATGTCTGGGTTAAAAAAGGAGTGGCTGAGGGAAAAGAGTGGATTTTAGACTGTGTTTAAGAGAGGTGGCTGAGGGAAAAGAGGGGATTTTATATCTGGGTTAAAAGGGGTGGCTCAGGAAATAGAGAGGATTTCATATCTGGGTTAAAAAAGGGGTGGATGAGGGAAAAGAGAGGATTTTATGTTTGGGTTAAAAGGAGTGGCTAAAGGAAAAGAGTGGGTTTTACACCTGGTTTAAGAGAGGTGGCTGAGGGAGAAGAGGGGATTTTATGTCTGGGTTAAAAGGAGTGGCTAAAGGAAAAGAGTGGGTTTTACACCTGGTTTAAGAGAGGTGGCTGAGGGAGAAGAGTGAATTTTAAGTCTGGGTTAAAAGAAGTGGCTGAGGGAGAAGAGGGGATTTTATGTCTGGGCTAAAAGAGGTGGCTGAGGGGGAAGAGTAGATGAGGGAAAAGAGTGAATTTTATGTTTGGCTTAAAAGAGGTGGCTCAGGAAAAAGAGTGGATTTTATGTCTGGGT
>VZRS01011626.1:0-36940 GCA_013398055.1 Ifrita kowaldi | reverse complement strand
GGGATGGTGGGGGGGGGTTCGGGGTGGGTCGGGATGGTTTGGGATGGTTCGGGATGGTTTGGGATGGTTCTGGGATGGTTCGGGATGCAGGGACTGCGCTGCCCGTGCTGTGGGATGAGCGTGGAGGACGGACCCTGCAAGGGGAGGGCGGCACTGGGGGACTCTTGTGGGTGGGTTTGGGGCACTTGTGGGGGCTGGTTGGGTTTTTGGGGCAGTGGGCTCTGGCAGAGAGGGCTGTTGGCCGCTTTGCCTTGCTGGGCATCATGTCCCACCAGTCACTTTGTCCCTCTGGAGACCAGTCCTCCCTTGGCTGTCGTGACCACGCCAGGGCTGGGCTCAAATCAGTCCCCGAGCCCTGGGAGCACCAACAGCCAGTGCTGGCCCTTGGGGCAGCTGTGGGATTGCGGGATTGCGGGCGGAGAAGCCCCCCTGACCCCCGTTCTGCCCGGCCAGGGAAGGACTACGAGGGGTACATCCCGCTGTGGTTCGAGCGCAAGGTGGACGCCGTCACCGGGGAGCTGATCTGCGTCTACAAGGGCGGCTACTGGGAGGCCAAGGAGAAGCAGGACTGGAGCGTGTGCCCCGACATCTTCTGAGCCCCCCAGTGCTCCGGGGCCAGCCCGGGACACCGGCACAGCCCGAGGGACAGCGGGGACACGCCGGCAGCGTCCCGCCGGGCCGACACTGAGTCAATACATGCAGAGTTCCAAACAGGGATTCCAAACCTATTTTTTTACGCACTAATAAATAGCATCTGGGGGTTTTTTTTGGGTTTTTTTTTGGTTGGTTTTTTTTTGTTTGTTTGTTTTTTGTTTTTTTAATGATGGCTTTTCCAGCAACTAATTAGGAACGAGGACATGTGGAGCTGGGTTGGGTTTAGGATGTTCATTGCTGTCAGGAGTTGCTGCCTATATCCTCCAGCGCCTCGGCTCCGGCGGCCGAGGCGTCGACTTCCAAAGATGCCCGGGGTGTGGGAATGCCGTGCTTGTGTGAGCTCTTCTCTTTGCCATTTTCTTTTTTTTTGTTGTTTTTGGGACCCCATTTCTGTGTGGACTTGATGGAATTATTTTTTTAAAAAAACAAATCCTGCTCCTGGTTCAGGCTTCCTTCAAAGATGGACACGAACAACTCTGCTTGGAAAACTGTCCCCAGGGGCCGCGGCGCTTGGTCCCGGAGGCTCTTGGTGGTTCCACAGTGCCCAGTCATCCCAGTAACACCAAGTAGGATATTTCAGCTGGTGACTTTGGGGTTTTTGACCTGGTTTTTGTTTTTCTCAAGAGCGTTGGAGCCGCTTCCCCGCAGTCGGATGTGTTCAGGCAAAGCTTGGGCCTGTCTTTATCGTGTGGGAGTGGTTTGAGTGAGGTTTGCTTTGGTTTTCCTGCAGCCACATCCGAAGGGGGAGATGGCCCCAGCGAGGCTGGGAATGCCAGGCAGAGGCAGGGAAGGGTTTGTATCCCAGCGCTGCTCCCAGCTCCACGTCCCTGCTCTGTATCCCTGCACACAGGGGCTGGATCTCGATGCCGGCTTCTCCATCGGCGTCTCCCTGCTGAGCCGTGCCTGATGCCGGGTGGGAGAGGAGGGAATTGATGCCACGGGGAGAGGAGGGGAGAGATGCCGTGGTGCCGCTGGGATGGAGCCTTGGTCCTGGATCTCCCTGCTCTGTGTCTTCCCCCTGCAGCCAGACAGGCCTGGCACAGTCCCTGGCATGGGGAGTCAGGAGGGTCCCTGCACCCCAGTGCCCGTTCCCAGCTCCCATCCCTCTCTTGGCTCCCGTTCCTCTCCTCCCTCATCCTGGGCTCTCCCTGGAGCAGCTCCAGTTTGTCAGGGCAGGGAACCCCTCATGCCCCTCTCCCCTGCTGGGTGCCATCACCCTGCCTGGCGCTGGATGCACCGGGAGAAGCGAAGCGAGCGCTGCCGGTGACGGGCGAGGACCGGGAGCACCGAGAGGAAGCAGGAGGTGGCAGCATCCCAAAGATGGGATCTGCTGGGCCAGGGAGTAGCAGGGACACCTGGAGACCTGCACTGGCCCTGCTGCATCCCATTTTTGCTGTCTCCTTCTCCAGCTCTCCATCGTATCCCGCTGACCCTGCCTCCGGGGCTGCCCCGAACCGGGCCTGTCACACCCACGTGGAAGTTAATTAGCAATAACAAACCTTGAGGCAACGGTAACTGGAATATCCAGGCTGCACACGGGACACTTATGCAATCAGGTTCCTCATCCGTCAGTCTCCTCCTGGTCAGCTTCCAGCACTTCCATCCCTGTGACCCCACAGTGTACAGTCCCCACGGCCCCGGACGGCGTCACCGTGGTGCGGGGCAGCCCCCGCTGCTCTCAGCACACCCTTTAATCTTATTTATTTGCTTCTAATTTATACATATATATATAAATATATATAAAATTATTTTGCTTAAATTTCTATGGTACACACTAGATGAAAAATGATGACGACAGAAGGGTCTGTCTGAGTTTTTGCAGCACGAGTACGATTCCCCTCGGCTCGTCCCCGAGCTCGGGTGATGGTGATGGAATGATTCCCATTGTAGGGAAGCAACATTTTGCTCCAAAGCTGGATCCTGTAGCGTGGAAAAGGTGTTCCGGAGACATTCCCGTCTGGAAACGATGTGTTTGGGGTTTGAGGAGCGGCACTGGGGATTCCTGGGAGTGGGATGCTCCAAGCTGTTCCCAGTGTTCCGAGTGTTGCAGCAGCTGCTCCAGAGCGTTCACTCCTTCCTGGAGCTTTGTCCTGGCTGGGAAAGCTGATCTTAAATGATCCAGCCTGGGATTCAGCCTGTGGAGAGCTGCCCGTGTCCCGGCCCAGGTGTCCCGCCTGGGAGAGGGAGGATGCTCCACACTGATCCCTGATGCCGCTGCCTGCGGTTGTGGCAGCACCGAAGTGTCCCGGGGGATTTGCCCCACGCGAGGCCCGATGGGGTCTGTAAAATGGGCTGAAATGGAGCTCTTCAGAATGCCTTATTTTCCTTTCTGCTGTGTCAATGCAAGCGTCACCCGGGAGCTGGAGCGGGGAGAAGCTCCAGCACAGGCTGTTCCCAGGCTGGATCGGGGCGTTCCCGGGCGGAGGAGAGCAGGGAGTGGGATGTTGCTCCCTAAGTGCTGGCACCGAGGGTCCTGCTGGTGGGCTCTGGGGGCCCGAGGGGTCCCCTCTGCTGTGCCCCCATTGCCACATCCGTCTGGGAATCCCCATCACAGACCCTGCACAGCTCCACAGAGCGCGGGGGAGCACGAGGAGCACCCCCAACCCAGAAATCCCCTGGATTTTAGGCTAATGGAAAAAAATCGCTCCATCTTCCAGAGATCATCTTATCAGCAGCACTTAACCAGAGCACCATCTCCTGGTCCTTCTGTTCCTCCTCGAGGATTTTAATGTCATTCCACTGTAAATGCTGTTGAATGTATTTTCTTTTTGAACAATAATATATTGTGAGTGATCCCTCTTCTCCTACACGGAAATAAAACTTGGATTCGGGAGTTTTAAAAGGCGCGGTGCTGAGGTGGTCACTGGCTCCCCAGGGCTGCGGGTGGGGGGTTCTGGAAGAGCTCTGGGTGTGAGTGGGGACATAGACACGGGGTGGGGGACGGGGAGGGGTCCTGGAAGGTGGCACGGGAAGGAGAAGATCCAGGGAATGTTGTTGAAAGGAGGAGGTTGCCCAAAGGACAGGGAGGTCCAGAGAAGTGGTGGTTCCGGAAAGGAGAAGGATCTGGGGGGAAGTTGCCAAGGGAGGAGATGGTCCCGGGAAGGTGGTTTGAGGGGCAGTGTCCAAGGCAGGAGGTGCAGGGAAGCAGGAGCATGGATGGAGATTTATTCTGGGGCAACAGCCTGAAGGAGCAGCAGGAGGAGCTTGCCCAGGGAGGGAGATGAGCCAGGAGAGGAGATCATCGGGGCGGAGATGTCCCCGGGGAGCCTGGCCCAGGGGGAAGATGGTGGCCCAGAGGCGGAGGAGCGGGGAATGAGGAACAGCAGAGGTGGCTCAGGGGAGGCTGTCCGGGCACGGAGATTCCCTGGGGATGGTGGGGAGGAGCTGCCCCAGGGGACGCCGCGTGGGGCAGGAGCTGGCCCGGGGGAGCTGGAGGAGGGTCCGGGCAGGGGCTGCGGAGGCGGGTGGGGATCCGGGCAGGCTGAGACCGGTCCCTGCGGGATGTTGCCAGGAGACAGGGACACACAGCCCTGCCCGGCCCGCTCCTGCCTCCTCTCTGCCGGCCCCAGGTGAGTGGGGCTGGGGTCGGAGCCCCGGCACTGTGACCCTCCCTGTGCGCCCGGGGGCTCTGGGGCGCTGGGCTCGGCGGTGGCACCGGGGACCTGCAGCGCCCGGGTGCAGCTCCAGTCCTGTCCTGGCTTTAAGGGAGAACAACCCCGTGCCCCATCACCCGCTGGCACCGTAGCTCCGGAGGCGGCTGGGCCGGGCCGGGCCGGGCTGGGCTGGGCTGTGTCGGTCTCAGGACCTTCACTCATCCCTGGACCAGCACACCTGGGCCAGCACACCTTTGCTCCGGCACGGACTTGTCCCATCCCCTCCAGCGTGCAGCGGTTTGGAAGCCCAGGGTGGTGCTCGCCCTGCCTGGCCCCACTGGAGAACCCCCCTGGGGATTTCTGACCCACCCCAAGGGCTTTGAGACCTTCAGCGCCTCTTTCCTCCGCTCTGCAGCCCTGCACCCCAGGGTTTTCAGGATCGTGGAGCTGGACCCTGCTGATGCCCGGCAATCCAGGTGAGGGGTGTGGGAAGGGGGGGTTCCTTTGCGGGGCTGAGCTCTGGGGGTGCAGATGCTGCACCAGCACCGGGGTGCTCCTGCCCTGTCCCGCCCTGGGGAACACATCTGGCAGTGCCCCATTCCCTGCCCCATTCCCTGCAGCACCCAGGTGTGGCTGTGCTGAGCACTGGTGGCAGCAGGGACGGTGACATCCATCCCGACAGTGCCCTCGCTGGCTCGGGATGGCCGGTGAGTGGGGACGGGGCACTTCGGGGCCTTCTCAGCTCTGCTTTGCCCCCCAGCCCCCTCTGCCAGCTCTCCTGCACAGCAAGGCCTGGCTGGGAATGATGCTGGAGCAGAGGATCAGGGAGCTGGGGAAGGGGCTGGAGCCCCAGGAGCGGCTGAGGGAGCTGGGAAAGGGGCTCAGCCTGGACAAAAGGAGGCTCAGGGGGGACCTTGTGGCTCTGCACAACTCCCTGACAGGAGGGGGCAGCCGGGGGGGGTCGGGCTCTGCTCCCAGGGAACAGGGACAGGAGGAGAGGGAACGGCCTCAAGTTATGCTGGGGAGGTTTCGATTGGATATTAGGGAAAATCCCTTTCTGGAAAGAGCTGCCAGCATCCCTGCCCCATCCTGGATGCTGCCAGCCATCCCTGGCACCGCCCTCACTGCTGAGCTGTGCTGACCCTGGGAGCATCATTAAGATCAAAACTGAGCTGGGGTTAAAATGAAAATAAGGATTATCTTGTGGCTTTTCCTGCTGGAAGCAGTTGAGGATCCTTCGGGAGAGGGTGGGCTGAGCTCATTGTCTGTGCTTTGGTGCGCACCGAGTGCTCCCTGGTCAGAACAGGAGCTGCCGGCCCCTCCAGGGTGGTTCAGATCCAGCGGGATGGGGTGGCTCCTTCCCACTGGGGTGGGCTCACGGCTCTGCTGTCCCCCCCAGAGCTGGCAGGACGCCGTGCCGGCTGTGCCCGGGGTGACAGCCCTGTCCCACGGGAAGAGGAGCACTCCTGGGCTCAGCTCCTGGGCTCCCGGCCCAGCCCGGGGCACCGGAGCAGCTCCAGCTCCATCTGCACCGAGGACTTTGCTGCCAGCTTTTGGGAGGGAATGGTGGAGCCCCTGCTGTGCCAGGAGGAGCCTGCTGGGGATGTGCCCACGGAGGGAGCTCCTCCTGGGCAGGAGGAGTCCTTGTTCCCCGCAGGGAGAAGCCTGGACGTGTGGCCACAGCTGGCGATGGAGCCGGGCAGACATTCCTGGCAGGACAGGGCTCCATCCCGGAGGAGGAGGGAGAGCCTGGAGTCTCTGGGAGCGAGGATATCCCGCCTGAGCCACAGCCACGCGGGGATGGCCTGGGGGGTGCCCCGGCCAGTGCCCTCTGCCCAGCCAGCCCTGGGCCGCAGGGACTGTCCCCACGAGGACCTGTCGGCCACGGCCTCTCCTGGGCATTCCTGGAGAACTCCAGGGGTCTCTGCTGGCAGGAGCAGGGCTGGGACAAGGACAGGCTCTCCTGGCAGCAGTTTTACCAGGGCCAGCAGTGCCATGTCCAGGGGACATCCCGCCCTGGGCATGAGGCGACAGGAGCCACCGGCTCTCTGGGGACGCGGAGGGAATGTCACCTTTGCTGTGGATGGGGAAGGAGCAAGCAGCAGCACGGGTGAGTCCGGGCTGGCCGTGGGGCACTGGGAGGTGCTGGAGGAGGGTGCAGGGCTGGGACGAGCAGGGGAATGGGCACAGCAGGGCCAGGGACCAGCCCCATCTGCCTGTGGGGTTTCTGTGGGTTTGTGGCTTCCCCCTTCCCCCAAATGCCATTTTCCCCGCAGGTGCTGGCACAGCAGCGGGAGCCCCCGGGCGAGGGGGGTCACCCGTGTCCCCAGGTGGGCACCAGGAAGTGGGGCTGCCCTGCAAGGTACGACCCTGGGGTCTGGGGCTTGGGGTCTGCCAGGGGCACAGCCCCGCCCGGGACAGGAGGCACTGGTTGGGGGCAGCGGTGGATGCAGGGATGCTCCTGGCTCTGCTTCCTGCTGGGATGGGGAGAGCAGCGGGATGTGGCCAGGACACCGAGCTTGGCCCCGGTCCTGGTGTCCCACGCGGTGGCCGTGGAAATGCAGGAGGAAATGCAATGGAAAAGGGGTAAATGGGTTTGTGACCCCACCCCTGGATGCCAGGGAGTGGCGGGGCCGCCCGTGCCACTGCGCCGGTCCCTGCGGAGGAGCCAGGACGGGACACGAGAGCTGGGATCTGGTGCCAAGGCTCGGAGCCGAGGGGACAGAGCCAGGTATGGGGGCTCCAGGGATGGGTCCGGCTCCGAGGCTGGAGCAGAGGGTGGCACTGGAAGCCCAAGAGGGGCACCCCGTGGGCCGAGCTGGGCTGGGGTGTGACCAGGGATGTGGGGACGGTGTCCCTGGCGCAGGGCTGGCCTGGCACTGCTGGGACACACCTGGGACGCCCATCACCGGTGCCACACGGACCTGCAGACGGTGAGGTGACCTCGAAATGGCCCAAGCAGGGGCTGGCCTGGCACTGCTGCGGGGGGCAGGGACAGGCGCGGGGGGCCGTGCCGGCACGGCCGCGGCTCTGCTGCTCCTGGGTGTGATGGGAGGGCCAGAGCCGGCTCCTGGCAGAGGCAAAGATGTGGGAATGGGAAACGAGGGGGGAGTTTCCAGTCTCGGCAGGGGCAGGGAGCCTGTGTGGGCCGGGAGCGGCTGGACGAGGAGAAAAGGAAAACAGCGACTCCTCAAGAAGAGAAACTGGAGCTGCTGGAGGTCAGTGCTCTCCCGGTTTTCCAGAGGGGCCAGGATCACAGAGGAGGGGCCGTGGGAAGGAGCACACCCAACACACCCCTGCCAGCAGCTCAGCCCCTTTTCCAGGCACACACATCCCATGGGAAACGTTCTGTGCTGCCCAGATTCCCAAAAGCCGAACTGCGTTTATCCACAGGGAGTTTTTATTGAGGGACTGAGGCTTTTAGGAGAAGAATTTCTTGGGAAAACCACCCTTGTGGCTGTAGGCAGACTGGGGTGACTGGTCAGAAGGTCCCCGGAGAGCCCCAGCAGAGGCAGGGAGAGCTGGAATTTTGGGAAGGGCAGGGAAGCAGGCAGGGCCTGATGCCGGGGTGAGAATTCCTGGGCACTGATCCACCAAACCTCAGCTCTTTTCCCACGGGCATCAAGGCTGGGGTGGTGCCACCCTGGCCAGGAGGGACCTGGGAAGAGCCTTCCAGGGCCTGGAGGGTGGCCCCGGGCAGCCCGAGGGGTGACTCTGGTTCTCCTGCAGAGGCTGCGGGAGCTGGAGCGGGGCAGCCGCGCCCTCCTGGAGCAGAGGCTGCGGGTGCTGCACCGGCTCCACGGGCTGCTCCAGAGGGACAAGGTGGAGACCCTTCGGCAGCTCCAGGAGGCCCTGGAGCAGGTCAGGGAAGGGAGAGGGGAACGGGGGGATGTGAGGCAGCCGCCAGGACAGAGCCGAGCCCAGAGCCGGGGATGTGGGTCCGCAGGGAGGGGGCTCAGCCGGGGGGCTCAGCAGCCCAGATGTGCTGCTCCTCCCAGGCCACCCGGAGGTTTTGTCCCCCGCTCCAGGAGAGGGGCTGGTGGGGACAGTGGTGTCGGGGGCACGGACTGTGCTGGCGGTGGCTCGGGGGACAGAGGAGGTGCCCCCCGGTGTCTCCGTGCTTGTTCCGCTCCTGCCAAACCTCTGCCCAGCCCTGGGGGCTCCAGAATTCCTCTGGAAGCTCTGCCGTGGCTCCAGAGCTTCCCTAGAAGAGGCTGAGAGGGCTCCGGGGGCTCTGGTGCTGCTCTGATCCCTCTCCCGGCGCTGCTCCTCCAGGATAGCGCTGCCAGGAGCGTCCGGCGGGAGCATCTCCCGAGCCGCCCAGGGGAGCCGGCGGTGCCGGGGCGGGCTGGGGGCTCCCCGGCCCTGGGGACCCCCCCGGTGGCCCCGTGGGGACACGGCCGCAGCCCCAGCAGCGCCGTGGGACCGGGCCCTTCGCCGGCAGCGCTCGGGTGGGTCCCAGCGCTCGGGGTTGGGCAGGAATTGCCCTGGGGGCACAGGGGGGTCCCGCCCGTGCGGCCCCTCCTCTCTCCCGGCTCCTCCAGCCCATCCCTGCTCCCCCCCAGCCGCGCTCTCCACGTCCTGCGGGGGCTCCGGCAGCAAATCCAGCGGCGCCTCGGGCAGTGGCAGAGCGTGGAGGGAGCCCTGGGAGCCGCGGGACGGAGGAAGGAGGTGATTTGAGGACTGGGGGGAAGGTCTGGGAAGGATTCGGAGCCCTTGACAGGATCAGCCCTTGGAGGATCCCGCATTCCTCATCCTCGGAGCCTCCACTTTGGAGCGCAGGGCGGGGGATGCCAGCCCCTCCCCAGCCCCTGTGTGGGGTCACGGGGAGCGGGGCCAGCCGCGTCTCTGTCCCCGGGCAGGAGGGCGAGCAGAGGCAGCAGCCAGAGGAGGCTCCGGCTCCAGGAGCCCCGAGGGAGCCCCTGACCCAGGTGAACTCCCCAGGTCCTGCTCCGAGGCTGGGCTGGGGTTCAGGTGGCAGAGTCTGGGGGGGTTGGGGTCTCAGAGAGCCTCGGGGGCCCCCAGATCACCTCCAGAGACTCCGTGTCCAGCACTGTCCGGTGAAATGTCCATCACATCGTGGATGTGTGTCCAGCCGCCTGGAGCTGCCCCCTGTGTCCATGGCTGATCTCCAAGCCAAGAGGAGCGAGGAAGGTGTGGGCAGGATCCTCCTGACCTTCCCCTCCCTCGTGCAGAGACAGAGGGAACATCCCCATCCCGCCTCCTGCCTGTCCCTGAGCTCCATTGCTGAGGTCCAACAGCACGGCCGGGGCTCCCCGGGGCTCCTGCACCACGTCCAGCACCACTTCCAGGAGCTGCAGCTGGAGAAGACCCAGAACACGGGGAACCAGTTGGGCAGCAGGGTCAGAGAGGAGGGCCAGGGACAGCCCGGGGTGGGGACTCCCCCTCTGCCACAGCCCCGGTGCTGAGCCGAGCAAAGGAAGAGGGGCAGAGCTCCAGCACGGAGCACAATTCCTGCTGGGAACAGCCCTGCAGGGGGGCTGTCACCTCAGGCAGGTCCCACCACCATCAACCACAGCACCGGTGGGACCAGGGCTGTTTGCTGATCCTGAGGGAATCAGGTGGGATGGAATCCCAGGAACGCTCTCCGGAGCTGCCTGGATCTGGCACGGGGCCCCCACAGCCTCTTCCCACCCTGCAGCCCCTCCTCTGTTCAGTCTCCCATCTCCCACTCCGGGATAGAGCTGGGGGCAGCTCGGAGGTGACATTTCCTGTTCTGCTCCACCACGAGGACACAGGTTGGGAATGTGGGGAAAATTGCAAGCTGAAAATGTGATTAAACACTGGCACAGGCTGCCCAGGGTGGAATCACCATCCCTGGAAATGTCCAAAAATGGGTCCATGTGGCACTTTGGGATGGGGTTTAGTGGGATTAGGTCAAAGGTTGGACTTGATGATCTTGGAGGGTTTTTCCAACCTTAGTGATTCCATGATTCCCAGTTTTCTCCCTGGACACTGAGGTCCCAGTCACGGAATTCCAATGAACAGAACAAAGCTCCTGCAAACTCCTCCTTAAAAAGCACCACGAGGTTGTGACGGATCTTGGAGCTGCCAAGTGCCCTCGGACAAGTGGGATCTGCCCAGGGAGCCAGGCTGGGATCACTGACCCTGGGACAGAAAGGTTTAATGGGAAAAAACCCAGGGAATTGTTCTGTTTGGATGCTTTAATTTAATTTGGAAAAGGAGGAGTCCGTTCCTCAGTCTCTGCCCTTCTCCTTGGGAAATGCTGGTTTTAATTTGCAGGAGAACGTCCAAGGAAAGTTTCTCCACGTGAAAAGGGGAAAATGGGAGTTTCTGGCAGGATTTTATTGCTGTGCCTCGTTCCAGGGGGAGGGAGTAAGGGGGTGAGGGTTGAAATAGCTGTGTGCTCGCTTTCCAATGGAAATAAAAGTGGGTTTTATTATGTTCCTCTGCAATGTGGGATCAGGAAAAACCTGGAATCCCTCAGGATGCTCGGCCCGGCTGAAGTTCAGGATTTCTGATTTTCCTTTTAGGTTTCACAACCAGAACAGGGCCACAAACACATTTTTATGCAGAGCTTTTAATTAAACTCCAGATGTTCGCAAGGCTCCGGGAATATCTCTGCCAACCTCAGGGGTTCCCGGACATGTGGGTGACACCAAGGGACACAAAACTGATCCTTCAGCAGAAGATTGGTGGAGAAACGGCTCCCAAATCCCTGAATGGTCACAGCCAGGACTTCATCCCGGGGGATTTTCCGCCTTGTCTGAGTCTCAGTTGTTCCCTCGTGATGTCACAGAACCAGGGAATGCCGGGGGCACCTCTGGGGGCACCTCTGGGGTGGTGGGGCAGGGACCTGGAGCTGGGCTGCAGGGACCCAGGTAGTGCAGGGACCCAATTGTGGGGTGCAGGGACCCAGTGCAGGGTCCCAGACAGTGCTGGGAGCCAGTGTTGGGGTGCAGCATCCCAATGGTGGGTGCAGAGAGGCAGTTTTGGGGTGCAGAGTGCCCTTGTTGGGCTGTGGGGTCCCAGTGTTGGGGTGCAGGGTTCCAGGGCTGGGGTGCAGGTCCCTGATAGGGCTGGGTGTCCAATTTTGGGGTGAAGGGACCCAATTTTGAGGTGCAGGGTCCCAGTGCTGGTGCCTGGGTGCAGGTTCCGGTGCCATGTGCAGGGTCCCGGATCCTTTGGAGTCTTCCCACAGCCACAAGAACGGGAAATTATCCCCCAGGGAAAAAACCCAACAAAAATGCTGTGATTTAATGGAGGTCTTTAGCTGGGTTTGATTCTGGAGTGGGACATGTCCTTCCCAGTGGGGAGTGGGCCGGGAATGCTCTTGGGATGGAGTTTTACAGCCCTGTGGTGCCATTGGGATTTGGGAATCCACTTTTTCCTTTCCTGGGAGGAACCTCTGAGGGAGCTGCAAGGCAGCACATGGAGCCAGACTTTTAAAAATATCCATGAATTCACCTTCCCCTCCCCGTTTTGGACCTTTCTTTCCATCCTGGGGTGCCGTTGGAATGTGCTCAGCATGGACACCTGCAGCCACTGCTTTGCTCTGGGGCCATCCAGGGGATCCCAGGGATTGCTTTTCTCCCTGGCCAAGGGAAGTGTTGCTGCTGCTCTTGAAGGACCTGGAGTGCAGCACTTCCGTCCCCAAACCAGCTGGGAATTCCTCATCCTCTGCTCTGGAGCCAGGCTGGGAGAGCTGGAGGTGCTCACCTGGAGAGGAGAAGGCTCCAGGGAGAGCTCAGAGCCCCTTGCAGGGCCTAAAGGGGCTCCAGGAGAGCTGGAGAGGGACTGGGGACAAGGGATGGAGGGACAGGACACAGGGAATGGCTTCCCACTGCCAGAGGGCAGGGATGGATGGGATATTGGGAAGGAATTGTTCCCTGGGAGGGTGGGGAGGCCCGGGCACAGGGTGCCCAGAGAAGCTGTGGCTGCCCCTGGATCCCTGGCAGTGTCCAAGGCCAGGCTGGACACTGGGGCTTGGAGCAGCCTCATCAGCCTCAAATGAAAAAGCACCTCCCTAATTCCCACTTCTCCTGGGTAATCCTGGAAATTCTTAATCCTGGAATCCTCAATCACCTCGGTGCCTTCGATGGTGATGATGAACTCCAGCCACGGGGAATGGGCTGGGTTTGGGGAGGGAAATTTACCCGCTGCTGGTTAATTCCTGCTGTTCTGAGGCGACACCAGCCTGGAAAAGAGGTTTTTGTTCTCCTGGTAAATTTTGACTCTCCAGCGTGTAACTAAAGGTGCATTTGCTGTCTTGTTCCACATTCCAGGAATTCCCACAGGGTGCTGCTCCAGCAGAGTGGGTTTTTTCCCATTTTAAGACATTTTGGAACAAGACCCCTCCGGAAGCCACAAGCAGCAGGGAGCATTTCACTCCCAGGGGGTGACTCCGCTTGGAAGGAGATTTTGGTGGTGCCACAGCAAAAATTCCCACCCAGCCTGGAGGATTCCACTCTTCCCACTCCTCAGGCTGCCCGGATCATTGCCGCCATCCCCAAGGAGCGCTGCTCCATCCAGGGTGTGTTTTGGGGATAAAGCACAATCCCACCATTTCCATGGAATGGCTGGGATTGCTGTTCAGTCCTTGACCATTATTGCTCATTAAGCAGGGCCAATTAATTCTCTTAATTTTGGTGTAATTCAATTAATTAGAAGCATTTTGGACTCACACCGAACAACTCCTGTTATCATTTATGGCCCTGGCAGCCAACTGTTGGGGATTTCCTCTCATTCCCGTTCTCTCTGGACACTCCCACGTGCCCACGGTGAGAAATTCCCACCTTTCCTGGGAAAATTGGAGTAATGAGGGTTGATAAGGAGGAAATTTGCCATTGGCTGATCCCAGGAGTGCTGCCCATCCCTGGAGGTGCCCAAGGTTGGATGGGGCTTGGAGCGACCTGGGATAAGTGGAAGGTGTCCCTGCAGGGGGTGGAATGGGATGGGAATTAGGGCCTCCCCTCCGGAATGTTCTTTCATCCCTGCTGGAAAGAGAATAAGAGGGGAAAAAACCAAAGGAAAACCATCCAGCCAGGTGGGAGAAGAGAAAACCTTTTCCCACTTGAGTGATCTGAGAAAGTGGATGGGAAATGGAATGGAAAAAGGAAATAAAAACCAAAAGGAAAGCACCGAAATCACACGGAAAAAGAGATGGAAAATGATGGGAAAGAAATGGGGAAAAGGAGAAGCAATATTTGCCACCGTTTTGTCGGGGGATAAATGATGAGGAAGGAGATAAAACTTTTGCTGCCCTGCTGGGATCAGGGATTTTCACAGCCAGGCAGCAGCAGAGCAGGGAAATTGCCCCACTTCCCAATCCCAGAGGGAAGGAATAGGGGAGAAATCTCCTCACTTTGCCCCCAGGAAAAAGTAAAGCGAAGAAAAGGTAAAATCTGGTGAAAAAACTGTTTCCCCACTTTACTGAAAAAAGGGAGAAGAAAGTGAGGGAAAAAAATTGAAAAATCAATTAAGAAAATTGTGGAGATAAGAAAAAAGTGGGAGCTGAAGAGGAAAATTTCCTTTACAGCAACCCCACGACCCCAAAATGACCGAGTGAATTTCTCACCTGCAAACCTGGGGTCAACTGCATCCCATAAAATAGAACAGGAATTGGGATGTGGGCTGGGATAAAAAGCCCTTGTCACACCCCAAGCCTGGAATGGTGTCAGGGTATCCCTGCCCCTCACCCGTGGTAAAAACAACTCCTGAAAATCATTTACACTCTTGTGACAGAGTTGCTGAAGGAATAAAATATTGGAATATTGAGCACTGAGGCTTTTCATCGATGGCAACTGTTGCTCTCCTTCTCTGCAGCCCCTAAAATCTTTCCCGGCCCCAAACCTGCTGCTGGGCAGCTTTTCACACGTGGGACCAGGAAGCACGGCTGGGTTGGAGCAGGACTGGGGGAAATCTGGGAATTAGCAGTGGAAGAGCCGAGCACTGAGGGGCTGGGAGAGTGGAAGGTGCTGGGAGCCAACACACGGAGCAGTCTGGGAGGTCCTGGTGCCTTTCCCTTCCCAAACCAGGGCCCTACACAGGGATTTTAATGGGCTGAGCCACCTCTACCTCCCTTCCATGGAAAGGGATTTAGGATTCTGTAGGACCCTGAGATGTTTTGTGGTGATGGAACTTCTACCCATCCCTCAGTTTCCCCATCCCAAGCCCCCGAGCTGGTTTGCACTGGGAATGTTGGCACATGGGGCTGGTCCCACACAGGAACGATCCGAGGGGAAAGAGTTTAATTCTACTCGAGTGATTTTTTCTTTTCTAAGTTATTTATTCCTATTTCTTCCTTATTTTCTTGTTTGTTTTTCTCACCTGGAGAAGAGAAGGCTCCAGGGAGAGCTCAGAGCCCCTTGCAGTGCTCAAAGGGGCTCCAGGAGAGCTGGAGAGGGACTGGGGACAAGGGCTGGAGGGACAGGACCCAGGGAATGGCTTCCCAGTGCCAGAGGGCAGGGATGGATGGGATATTGGGAAGGAATTGTTCCCTGGGAGGGTGGGCAGGCCCTGGCACAGGGTGCCCAGAGAAGCTGTGGCTGCCCCTGGATCCCTGGCAGTGTCCAAGGCCAGGCTGGACATTGGGGCTTGGAGCAGCCTGGGACA
Source organism: Ifrita kowaldi (assembly GCA_013398055.1). NCBI lineage: Eukaryota > Metazoa > Chordata > Aves > Passeriformes > Cinclosomatidae > Ifrita > Ifrita kowaldi. The sequence goes on along the minus strand of VZRS01011626.1, from coordinate 22,097 downwards.
GTGGAAGGTGTCCCTGCCCATGGCAGGGGTGGCACTGGATGGGCTTTAAGGGCCCTTCCCACCCAGGCCATTCCACGATTCCATGAAATCCTGGAGAATTCCTGATGCTTACTGGACAAAAGTCAGCAAACTGTAGCATGTGCCCAAACTTTTCAAGATGTGGGGTCCTCACAGAAGGCAGAGCTGTGGAATTGCCATCGGGAATTGCAGCCTGAGCACCTTTGGGGGTGTTTGGGGGAATTTGGGGGTGTTTAGGGAGGGCTCCCACCCCAAGGCTCAGGGGAGCACCCTCTGTGTGCTGCTGATTTGTAGGAGCTGCCAGAAAAAAATGGTTTATTACTGTATTTTTATTTATTTTTTGAACCCAATTCCCTGCAGGAGCTGCATCCTATGGGTGCTGGAATTACGCAGAACTCCCGTTTTAATTAAACCCCTGGAAAATCTGGCAATTAGGGAAGGAGTCAGAGCAGCTCTGCAGTCCCTGAACGCTGCACTGGAGCTGCAGCCGCAGCCTCAGAGCCCCAAACAAGTCCCAGACAGGCAGCAAATTCCCAGAACAGCATCCCGCGGCTTTTTCCTTCCCACGGCCACGCACACGGGATCCATCCTGCCTAAATTTAGTGGGATAAAAGCAAGTTTGGGGCTAAACGCAAGGTTGGGATTAAAACCGGGCGTTTATTCTCTTCACAGTTTATGGAGCGGTGAGCTCATCCCAAGGGTTAAGTGGACGCTTTTCCTTTTGGATCACTCCCACTGGGGATGAATCCCGGTTAAGTGGAAGCTTTTCCTTTTGGATCACTCCCACTGGGGATGAACCCCGGTTAAGTGGAAGCTTTTCCTTTTGGATCACTCCCACTGGGGATGAACCCCGGTTAAGTGGAAGCTTTTCCTTTTGGATCACTCCCACTGGGGATGAATCCCGGTTAAGTGGAAGCTTTTCCTTTTGGATCACTCCCACTGGGGATGAATCCCGGTGCGGGGAGCGGGAGCAGCCCGAGGCAGCTCGGCAGGGATGCCGTGTCCCACTAGATGGCAACTTTGCTCCGCACAACGCGCTCGGGAAACTGCAAACGCACCAAAAAATCCATGAGCTCCCGCTTCCCTGGAGACCCGGAGGGGTTGCCTCCTCCCGGAGCAGCGGGATACGGATGCGCAAGGCACAGTGGCACCTCTGGGTGCAGCTGGGTGGCTTTGGACGGACACAGCAAGGAGGGATGGAGCGTTCCCTGCTGGGAGAACGGAGCGCCCACACCGACAGGGAGCTGAGCCCGAAGTGTCCCGGCCTCCCTTCCCTTGGGAAAGCTGCTCTTCCCAAACACCGCCCTTTGGATTTCTGTCAGCCTGAGCCAGGGGGGCTCTGCAAGGGCGTGGAGTGGAGAAATGGCACCTGCCGGGGTTCAGATCCATGGGATCCTTCCCACACTCCATGTCCGAGGCTGAGATCTTGGATCAAACAGGAATGCTCAGGCCTGGGCTTGTCGTAGAATCATGGAATATCCCAAGCTGGAAAAGACCCACAGGGATCCCCCAGCCCAGCTCCTGGCCCTGCCCAGACACCCCAACAATCCCACCCTGGGCATCCCTGGCAGCGCTGTCCAAACGCTCCTGGAGCTGTGGCAGCCTCGGGGCCAGGACCATTCCCTGGGGAGCCTGGGCACAGCCCCACTACCGGATATCTGCGACCCCCAGAGGGAGGATAAGGAACATTTTTCCTTTTTCCTGGTGTTTCCCTTTTCCCTGGTGTTTCCATGTTTCCCTGGGCCCAGCTGCAATCACCACCTCATTCACCACCTCCAGCAGAGCAGCTCTGCCCCGCTCTCAGGTGGGTTTGAGCAGAGCAGATCTATCCCAGAGCACACACTCCATCCCAGGGAAGCTCCACATGGATTTTCCCCACACAGCCAAAGCGACGTGAGGAAAAATCTCCACAAACCACGAGATTTCCATGTCCAGCCTCAGGGGGAGTTGTAGAGCAGGACAAATTCCCGTCCTTCCTGCTCATCCTGGCTCCTTGTTGGCACCTCTTGGACCACTCCTGCTGGACAGAGGCTGCTTTAACCTGGCTCAATCCTGCCTGGAGTCAAAGCCAGCAGCGGGAAGAGGAAATTGTACCCAACCCTCCCTGGTCCTCATCCCCACGGCACATGGGAGGTGTTTCCTCTTCCAGAGACACAGGGCATTGCCAGCTCTTGTGCCCCTGGAGAAAGGGGAAAATGGGGCTGGAAAAGTGTTAAACACTCCAGCTGTGAATCCTGACCCTCACTGGCACTCAGGGGCTGCTCGCACAGAGCCCGAGGAGAAACCCGAGGCTGCTGAGTCCTCCGGAGCAGGGGGGGAGGGAAGCACTGAAGAAGCAGTGGCACCCTCCGCGCCGGTGACACAGTGACCGGAATGTCGATGCCGGCAGAGCTCCCTCCCCCAGGCAGGAAGAGCTTCCAACAGCACGGCCAATCCAATTCTCGGTGGGTACAAATTCCACCAAGCAGCCAAAGCCTCAGTGGAATGCTCAAAGAGGCTGGAATTGAATTGGAGCTGTGGGAGATGGAGCTGGGGGCAGCTGGGGGGCAATGTGAGCTTGGGACAGGGGCAGGGAAACTTTGGGAGCACAGCTGAGGCTCTTGAAGGGGAAGAAGAGGATGGAGGAGAATATGGAGCTGCCTGTGGGGGAGCAAGGGGATGTGGGGGAAGTTGAAGACACTTCCCATGCCTGGAAGTGGCCAAGGCCAGGGGTCATTTGGCCATTTGGCCACTGCTGCCTCTTGTCTCCAGCCTTGCCTGGTGAGCAGCACATGGAGTCATGGAAACATGGAATGGTTTGGGTTCAAAGGGCCCCTAAAACTCATCCAGTGCCACTCCTGCCACGGGCATGGACACCTTCCACTGTCCCAGGCTGCTCCAAGCCCCAATGTCCAGCCTGGCCTTGGACACTGCCAGGGATCCAGGGGCAGCCACAGCTTCTCTGGGCACCCTGTGCCAGGGCCTGCCCACCCTCCCAGGGAATAATTCCTTCCCAATATCCCATCTAAATCTCTCCTCTTCTACTCTAAAATTTGACCTATCGCTCTCTGCCCATGTAAAAATTGCTCCTCCATGAAGATTTGGCTGCTGCTCCTGCAGGATCTGGGTTACCCCGGCTGTTATCCCGGGGAAAAGGAGGCAGCAGAGGAAGGAGGACTGGATCAACACGATTTCATGTCCTGGATCCTCCATGAGGATCATCCTCCACACCATCCATAGGCCCCTGCACCCCTCCAGTGCCCACTGGAAGTTCAGGCATTGCCTCTCAGGGGTGTTTTCTTTCCCAAACACACCTCAGCAGGAAGCTGGAATAATCCAAAGCACGGAACGATGAGGAACAAACCGCAGCAGAGAACCAAGCACAGGTTTCCAGGAAAAAGGAGTTTCCAGGAAAAAGGAGTTTCCAGGAATCCTCAGTCTGGAAACCCTGATGGGGGACAAGTCAGGAAATGTGGCTCAAAGCGATGGCTCGGTGGATGAAGTTCTAAAACAACCTGACAAAATAAACGGTAACACTCGGGTAGTGCCGGCTGCTTCTCATTCCAGAGCTCCAGAGGAATTCAAGGATGAAATAGCTGAGCTATTAACAGCATTAACTCTGCTGTGAAAGCTCTCACTTAACATTTCCTCACCGTCAGAGGGAAGGAAAGCAGCGAGGCCTTGACTGGAAAAAACGCTCCTGAGCAGCTCCAGGAACGGCAGAATATTAAAAGTGATGTTCAAACGAGGTAGAACTGCACTGAGGAGGGGAATTAGGGAGCATGGGGGACCAATTCCTGGGAAATTCAACCAGGCTTTTGTCCTGCAGTTTCTGAGGGAGGCAGCAAGGGAGGAGATCAAGCGGCCCAGAGATGCAATGGGTACAATCCACCTGACTTTCATAAATACTTTTACCGAGTTCTCTAACCAAAGGAGCTGTAATAACTTCAAAGACACATTGTCACAGGGGCATGGAGTGACCAGGACAAGGGGGATGGATTAAAGGTGAAGGAAGGAAGGTTTAGATTGAATATCGGGAATAAATTCCTCCCTGGGAGGGTGGGGAGGCCCTGGCACAGGGTGCCCAGAGAAGCTGTGGCTGCCCCTGGATCCCTGGCAGTGTCCAAGGCCAGGCTGGACATTGGGGCTTGGAGCAGCCTGGGACAGTGGAAGGTGTCCCTGCCATGGCAGGGGTGGGATGGGATGGGATGGGCTTTAAGGTCCCTTCCAACCATTCCATGATTCTGAAAAATCCTGAAAGATCCCTAATTCTGTATGAAATGAGAAGGAAAGTTCTGCCAGAGGTGATCAGGGTAAAGACTGGGAAGGAGAGGAGAGGAGGAGTTCAGCCTCCACAGGGATGAGCTCCACAAGGCCTGACCTTCACAACGTTTGAAAGTCCAAGGTCCAGTGTGAGCCCACAACTGAGACATGAGCACAGGTGAAAGCAGAGCCCATGTTTGGACAGAGGACACAGTTCTGGGTGAGCACCCGCGAGAAACAGGCCTGGGGCAGCCCCAGCCAAAGATGAAGATGAGACACCAGGGCCAAGCACACAGGGGAGGACAAAGCCTGGAATGAGAGCTGCTGGACCTGGATCCACGTGCTGGTTCTTCCCTGATTTCTGCACTCCTCTGGCTCCTGGATCATCCCAAACAGTCCTGCCCTGGATGTGCCCCCCTGGAGCAGCAATAACCACAGGGGCAGCACTTGGGGAAGCCTTGGAGAGCAGCACCAGCCTGGAGAGATGAGAATTCCTTGGCTCCAGCTCCCTGTGCCTTGGGGACTCCCTTTGGCCTCTCTTTAATAGCTCTCCATCCAAGAATGTCTGGTCTTCCTTCCTTATTGCTCCTCTCACTAAATCCTCCACCCTGTGCCTCTGGAAGCTGGGAAGAGGACAGGGAAGACTCCCAGTTTCCTGCCTGCAGCAGAACCTCAGCGTTGTACCAGGACGGTTCCTTTTCATTCCCTGCCTGTCCCCACCACTCAATTTTCCAATTTTTCTGAGCCCTGCAAAGAGCCGTGCTGACATTTCCCCAGAAACGTCCCTCATAACTCCAGCCCTTGTTCCTGAGTGGGGCTTTTTTCAGAGCCCATTATGGTCCATTTGGAGTCAGGGTTTGTTTTCCCGAGTGCATCCATTTCCATTTGTCTGCACTGCATTCCAGCTGCCGTTCTGTCACCCTCTCACTCACTCTCACAGCTCCTCCCGGAATTCTCGGCAGGCAGCCCTTGCCTTTTCCACCTTCAGTAACTCAGCCCTGCAAATCTGGTCATGATTCCGTCCTTTCCCTTCACATTCCATGGAGAAGTGTCCTGCCTCCAGCAGAAATCCCCTCACAATCCATCTCCTTGCACTCCAGGAACCGATCGCTCACTCCCATCCTCTGCTTCCTGCTTTTTTAGACATTTTTAAAGAGCTTTTAGACTTTTTTTTAGAGTTTTCAGGCATTTTTTTAGAGTTTTCAGGCATTTTTTTAGAGTTTTCAGGCATTTTTTTAGCCATTTTGGACATTTATCTATGAAGACCTTCTCTTATAACCTCAAATCATCTCCAAGGCTTCGGGGAGACCCCGTTCCTGCTCCAGTAGCAGATTCCTGAGCCTGCTGAGGTGTTCAGCATCCCTTGGTTCACCTCTCCCCCGAATCCTTTCCTGCTTTTCCTGTGAGCCCACGCAGGTTTCAGCACTTGCAGTTTTCCTTGGCAAAGAGCTCAGTAAATCCAGTTCCTGCTGCATGAAGAAAGAGGTTTTTTGTTTGTTTTGACCTTGACTCCTGCTTGTTTCCCCTTTTCCTTCTGCAGGAAGAGAACCAAAAGACGAGTCCTTGATGTCCTCTCATGATTTCATTGACTTCTTCCATAGCTTTGTTACAGCAAATCCCTTTTCTCTGCTGGACAATCTCATCCTCCAGTTTTCCTTCTACAAAACCATTCCAGACCCTTGATCACCCCATCCCTCTGTTTTCCTGGCTCTGCTGTATCACGGAATGGGATAGAAGGGATCCTAAAAACCATCTCGCTCCATATTTCTGAGGTGAGGAGGTGACAACGGCACACAGAGGCCAGGGAATGGATCCATAAACCGTGGATTTACATGGCACTGAAAATGCATTGCCATGGATCAGATCATTTCCCATGGATCAGGTAATTTCCCATGGATCAGATCATTTCCATGGATCAGATCATTTTCCATGGATCAGGTAATTTCCCATGGATCAGATCATTCCCATGGATCAGATCATTTCCCATGGATCATCACCATTCCCTACAAGGTTTTCCAGGAGCCACCCCTGGTTGTGTTGCCATCCCTGCTGACTGATGTGACGTTGGAGATGCTCCCTTACAAATGATCTCCCTCCACCCTCGGGGAGCTCTGGACTCCTCTGGTCACTGTGAGCCACCAACATCGCTCCTCTCCCGGATCTGCTCTGTGATCACATCCCTGGGATTTACAGGGCTCCTTTCCCCTCTCCCTGGCTCCCTGTCCTTGCCTCATCATTTCACAGCTTTTGGCCTCCCATTTCTCCTCCCAAACCAATCTGCAGCGTTGCCCGCTGGATTGCTTTGCTCCCTGCTCTGGAGAGGAGCTGATTTCATTACGAATTTTGGCAGTTTTTGAAGAGGGACGTGAAGCCCTAAATCACGTCCCGGTCACAAGAGCAGAGTGACGCCCACAAGCTGTGCTCTGGCTCAGGACATCTTTCAGGGGACGCTCAAAGGCTGCATTATTTGGTGCCTGATGGGGTTCCACGGCCTCTTTGTAACATTTCAGTGATGATTTGCTGCAGAAAATGGTCCCTCACAGGAGGCTGGAGGAGATTTGTGCCGGGCACTTGCCTCTGAGGAGGAGCAAGGAGATGCAATCATGGATAAAGCTCTAACACCTGATATTGCAAGTGATGAAAAGAATATCTGGGCTGTTTGGGCTGAGCTGCCACCCTTTACAGAGTGGATCCAGCCTCTGTTTCCATCCTCAAGGTGGTTTTTAATTCCCCATTGAGATGGCAAAGGCTCTGCTGGAACCTTTGGAATGGAGGTTTCCTCACCAAGTGACCTGTAAAATACCTCACTGAAAGCTCCTCCCACAGCCACAGAATTGATTTTCAGATGTCTCAGCAATTCCTCAGAGACAGCAGCTCTCCAGGACTCCTTGTTTGTGAGACATTCCAACACGGAGATAACAAGAGAAGGCACCTTGCCCATGGAGATGGAGGTTGGCTGACGATATCCTGATAATCTCATGCCCTTAGGACCAGGATTGCTCCCTGCTGACCCCCTTGGTGTCACCCCTCAGGGGTCAGGAGCACAGCAGGAAGGGAAGGGACTCTTCAGACCATTTCTGTCTCAAACTCCTTGTCCATCATGAAGGAATATTTGAAAAAATTCACGGAACAGAACGTGGCCGTTGTTCAAAGCACTCCTGTTGGAGATAAATCAGTGATATGCACAAAATCCGTGCAGGGAACAGAGACCCAAAGGATCCCGAAGGCCCAGAACCCAGGGCTTGCACTTACTGAAATTACTTTTTCTACAGATGCAGCCTCCTGCTTTTCAAAGTCAAGGATGCTCCCACATCGAGCCCTGTGGCTCTGAGCCGCCTTCGGGAGTGTTTGATTTATGAAGCCACGTGTGAAATGCTGACAGGGAACCCCTTTAGCTGAGCACACGGAGCCTTTCCTTGAGACGTGATCAAAAATTCCCGTTTGAACCTGTGCACTCACCCGTTCCCTCAGTAATGACTGCAGCAGGCACAGCCCTGATGCTGACGTTGGGCTGAGGTTTTCCTCCTTGCAGCTCGAGTTCGCGAAGTGTCTGAACAGCCCAGAGCTGCAGCTGGTTCTTGTCTTTGCCCCTCACAAAGTCTCACACAAGGGCAGGTTGGGGTTTGACCACAACACGTCCTCAGCAGTTGGTGCTCAAGCTCATTCCACCCACTCAGGGTGNCAAGGTCCCCCCTGAGCCTCCTTTTGTCCAGGCTGAGCCCCTTTCCCAGCTCCCTCAGCCGCTCCTGGGGCTCCAGCCCCTTCCCAGCTCCGTTCCCTTCCCTGGACACGCTGCAGCCCCTCCAGGTCTCTCTTGTCAGGAGGGTCCCAGAGCTGCCCCAGCACTGGAGGTGCCCCAGCAGTGCCAGCACAGGGGACGGGCCCTGCCCTGCTCCTGCTGCCACCCCAGGGCTGGACCTGTCCCCCTGCAGAGCGCAGTGTCACCGGAGGCATCCTTAGGGACAAGCACCAATTTGCAAGTTAAATTAGGGAGATGCTTCCGATGTTTTTGCAGGGTCTGTAGAGCCCCTTCTCTCATTAACAATGTAAACCCTTGTAGTGGCATCTTAATTCCAACTAATCAGAGAAAGATGGTGGCAAAACACATGGAATTCACCCTCTTTTGGAAAAAATGATCCCTCTGAGAAGTGCAAAACNCAGAAAACTCCTCTGTCTCTGGCCAGTGAGAGCTGTCCTGGCTCCCCTGGGCCTTTCCCTTTGGCAAAGTCCTGTGTGAGGGCCACAAAATTATGGAAAACTTCTCCCAGTGCTGGAGCTCTTGCTGAACTCCTCACTGGGTTGTTCCACATCAGTGACCGAGGTGCTGAAGGCCCTTCACCCAGCAGGGGAGTGAAGGCAGCACTGTTCCTCATGGAATCATGGGATCACAGAGCTGTTTGGGCTGGAAAAGCCCTCTGAGATCATCAATCCAACCTTCGACCCAGCACCACCACGCTCACCACTAATCCATGTCCTCCAGCTGCCACATCCTCACGCCTGTTAAATCCTTCCAGGGATGGGGACTCCACCCCTGCCCTGGGCAGCTGTGCCAGGGCCTGACCTCTTCCAGTGAAGGAATTTTCCCAAATTCCAACCTGCCCCTCCCCTGGCCCAGCCTGAGGCCGTTCCCTCTCCTCCTGTCCCTGTTCCCTGGGAGCAGAGCCCGACCCCCCTGGCTGCCCCCTCCTCTCCTGTCAGGGAGTTGTGCAGAGCCACAAGGTCCCCCCTGAGCCTCCTTTTGTCCAGGCTGAGCCCCTTTCCCAGCTCCCTCAGCCGCTCCTGGGGCTCCAGCCCCTTCCCAGCTCCGTTCCCTTCCCTGGACACGCTGCAGCCCCTCCAGGTCTCTCTTGTCAGGAGGGTCCCAGAGCTGCCCCAGCACTGGAGGTGCCCCAGCAGTGCCAGCACAGGGGACGGGCCCTGCCCTGCTCCTGCTGCCACCCCAGGGCTGGACCTGTCCCCCTGCAGAGCGCAGTGTCACCGGAGGCATCCTTAGGGACAAGCACCAATTTGCAAGTTAAATTAGGGAGATGCTTCCGATGTTTTTGAAGGGTCTGTAGAGCCCCTTCTCTCATTAACAATGTAAACCCTTGTAGTGGCATCTTAATTCCAACTAATCAGAGAAAGATGGTGGCAAAACATATGGAATTCACCCTCTTTTGGAAAAAATGATCCCTCTGAGAAGTGCAAAACTTGGAAATAATATGGAAAAAAAATTTATATTCAAACACACAAAATACAACCAGAAACAGCTCAGGGTTTCCCCTGGACCTGCCCTGCCTTGCTCCACCTGCGAGGCTCAGCTCTGAAGGATGCTCTGATTGTGCCCTGCTGAGGCTGGCAGTGCCCACCCAGCGCCCCTGCACCGCTGGGAGATGCGCTGGATCCCGTGGATCCACACAGTGGGGCTGTTATCCCACCTCATGGAAGGATTCTGCAGGAAGCAGAGCTGAGCCTGGCTGGGCCCTTCCTGCAGCTGCATTTTGTGGTGAGCACCCCCTGATTTGCGGCTCCTTTTGAGCCCCTCGAGGTGTGCAGTGGCTCTGGCTGGTTATCCCACGGAATTCCAGCGTCCTGGCGGCCACTTTGGGTGGGGCCAGGAGCTGAGGTTTTCCTGCTGCTCATCCCTATCTGTGGAGCCTTTTTTTGGGGGTCTGATTTTGGAAAGTGACCTCAATCAGGAGCATCTTCCCAGTTCCTTGGGATGATCCCTGGCACTGATTTGGGCCTGGATGATCCCAGCTCCAGGTGTTTGCACCCTGTTTTCTGGGGTGGTACCTGTGCCCCGGCCTCCTCTGGAACTTCCCAGCAAGACCTTTCTTCTCCTTGACCGCCCTGCATGCTCCTCTCTTCCCAGGTTTATGGAATCCCAGCAGCATCCTGAGCTGGATCATCCCAGCAGTGCTCCAGCCTGGCATGGCTTTGGGACGCAGCAGCTTTCAGCGAGGCAGGGACAGAATTTTGGGATGGTTCAGGTGCTCAGGTCGCTTAAACCTTTCCCTGCCTCTGTTCCTCTGCTGCCTCCCTCCTACTGCCCATCCAGTGCTGGGGACCCGCTTCCAGAGGCAATTCCTTCATGTAGGAGAAACATCACCAGTCCTGAGTGTGTCCCACCACTCTGTGACTCTGTGGCCAGCTGTTTCTTGCCCCCTGGCACAGGGACCTGTGGTGGAACATCCCTGCTTCCCCTGTTTTCCTGCCAAGGGTTAATTCCCACTTCAGTGCCAGACCAGGAGAAGTTCCCAGGAGCAGCGCCCATGCCATATGCCCAGGATTTGGCTTTATAATCATCCTGGCTTTAGCAGCAAAGCTGGAAAGAGAAGCATTTTTGTGTTTATTAGACATAAGAAGATCTCGGTGGTTAAGAATCCACGGGACTGAAAATGGGAAAAGAAGAAAAAAAAGCAACAAACCCTTTGATAAGCCTGAAAGATTTAAGAGCTGGAATCTGCATCTGTGTTGCCTGAAATATCTTGGATAAAGCTGCTGGGATGGGGGGAGCCATGGGGGTTGTGGCACCCCACTGGTCCTGCCCGGGAGCACCAATCCCTTCATCCTGCAGGATCACTTTCGAGTGGAATCTAAGAACAGGCTGTTTGTTTTCACTCAGTGTTTTCTTCCCTAAACGAACCCTGATTTTTCTCAGGGAGAATCCCCCGCAGGTGTCAAGAGCACACAGGAGTCTCTTCCTTCTCCACGTCGAGGAAATGAATTTAGTGGTTGAGTTTTATTATTCCCAAACCCACACATCCATAGAAAACAGCACACAGTGGGGTGTCCCCTTCCCCATCCCACCCCAAAACCAGGAATCATGGAATTATGGAATGGTTTGGGGGGAAGGGATCTCAAAACCCACCCAGTGCCACCCCTGCCATGGACAGGGACACCTTCCACTGTCCCAGGCTGCTCCAAGCCCCAATGTCCAGCCTGGCCTTGGACACTGCCAGGGATCCAGGGGCAGCCACAGCTTCTCTGGGAATTCCATCCAGGGATATTCATGCTCCATCAGCCTGAAGTGCTGCTTGCTGTTTCCTGCTGCTGGAAAATCCAGGGATCCTGGAGTGTTTTTATTCCAATGGGTGTCATTGAAACAAAAGGGCTACAAATGAGAATGAACTCATCAAACACTGATGACATTTTCATGGCAGTGCTTGAAGAATTGACCCTCTTGTCCACGGAATCCTCCTGCTTGCTCCAGCACATCCCTAGATGCTGGCACAGGGTGACCTGGCAGTTCCTGCAAGCAAATATCCAGAAAAAAATTGGAAAAAATCCACATTCCATTGTAGGCTTTGTGTAAAAGTCTTCTAACATGACCTGGCTCCAGCAATGGCCTCATTTTTCTTTTCCACACTCTCTCCTCTGCTCCTCTGCCAGAAGATTTGTCTTTGAAACGTTCAGCCGGGCTCAGCTGTGGCCTCAGGCCAAGGCTGGTGCAAGTTTTAGGTGCTCTGGCTGCTTTGATAACCCAAACTGGGCTGAAGTTCAAGGGTAAGGGCTTGGTGCTTCCTGGGAATCAGCTCCCTCTGGAATTGACCCCCTGAAAATCAGGAATGTGTGGAATTAAACAGAAATAACCAAACCTTTGGGTTGTTTCTCTGTGTTGTGGTGAAGGAGAAACCAAGAGGTAGAAAGTGGCCCTTCAACCTCTTGCCCTTTCATTTTGGAGTTCCACACTTCCAAAGCTCGTTTTTCACAAATGGGATTATTTTAGGCCTGCTCCTCCTATATTTTCCTGTTGTCTTGGTTTGAGAGACAGGTGTCTGCTAAGGAAGGCAGGACACTCCCTTGGGATGGAGAATATGACCCCCATCCCTCCGAATTACTATAATTTGTGAAATGAAGGGGCTTTCAGGCAAAGATACGAGAAAAGGAGTGACAGTTCTTTACTAGCATGTGCATGTATTGATGCCATGACGGTTTTTGTCTTTTCTTTTATACTCCTGTCATACCTTTTTAGAACTTCTGTATTCGTGGTGCTTTAGCCGACATTCTTGGACTTGTTTGTCAAGCTAAGAGACAAAACATTTTAGAGGTTTCATAGCTAGGGATCAGTGTGCCCCAGACCCCCAGGTCCTCTCCAGAACACATTTTGTAAACTAAGATAGAACCAGCCAGGGGAAGGTTCCTTGGGGAGGGGGGCTCACTGGAGCCTCTCATTGGGGAATTTATTATAGATACACTAATTAGTAACACCTATAATGTTAGACCAGATCTATTGTGGGTGTGCATTGCGGTGTGCATGGAGGTGCATTCCACCTGGACGTGGTGCACCTAAGGATCCTTAAAATAAATACCGAAGTAAAATCCCTTTTCCCCTTCTAACCGTGTTTGACTCTTGATTTTAAGACCACGAAAAGGCATCATACAACGAGGCCAACAACAACAACAGTGGTGACAACAACACACGAGAACAGCAAACCCAGTGAAGTCTGTTCCTGCCCCTTGCACCATCTCCCCTCGGTGCAGTTCCGCTGGCGGCCGCCAGGGGCGCCGGTGGCTCCCGGCCGGGCAGGGCGGCTGCGGTGATTCCCCCGCGCCTGCAGGGGGCGCTGTGGCGCAGGTTTGGCCGCCACTCTCCCTCACGCGGCAATGGCGGCGCGGCCGGCGGCAGGGATGGAGAAACGGCTTCCTTTGGAAACCCCCGGGGGCAGCCGATCCCGGTGCCCCTCTGGATAGCAAAAGGGGTTGTAGCAGGAAACCTCGGAAGCAGCGGCTGGAGCGGCAGGGCGGGCTCCACTAAGGGAGCAAGCAAGAGGTAGCAGAAACTCCGCAGCTGTAGCAGGGGCCGCGGGGTGTCCCAGCAGGGCAGGGGGTGTGGAGCTACAGTGTAGAGAAAACCCAGAGCAGTGGCAAAAAAAAGGCAGCTAAGGCAGGGCAGGGAAAGGCTCCCTGGGAGGGGGAAAGGGCTCGGGATCCCGGGGTTTTCCCCTGAGGCACCGCAGCAGATGGTGAAAATCCTTTTTTAGTGAGGTAGGGTGTTAATAAGGTCCCAGCTCAGTGGCTGCTCTCACAAGCAAAGGCTCATCCATGGCAGAAGACGCAGGACTGGGCTGGGCTCTGGCAGCAGCAGTGAATTCCCCCCCAAGCAGCAACTCCACCGTCCTCCTCCGAAGCCAAGAGAGCAGGAGAGCGAGGAGCTGCACCCAACCCCTTCCCCCAGCCCAAATCTCTGGATATCTCTGCCCTTCGCAGAGAAACCCCCAGGTAAAGCGAGAGTAGCCAGCTGCACCCCTCCCCTGAGCTGTGGCAACTTCTTTTGTCTCTCTTAAGTACCCAGTTGTTGTTCCTTAGCAACAAAATGGGAGAAAATTCCCTAAGAGAAAGAAACAAAAGGAAAAAAGAATCCTAACCCCCAAGAGCTGTCCTGTCGCTGTCCCCATGCTCTGGGACATGGACCATGGGTGATGAAAGCATCAGGAAAACGAGAATTATTTTTCCAGGTGATGAGGATTGATGTCACAAATTGTAGCCCTTCTTAAGAGCATCGAGGAGCATTTACTGCCCTCAGACAATGTTATTATGGGAAGTCACGCATTTGTCCTTTGGAAACCCCTCTGGAGCACATTCCCAGTGGTTTCCAGGAGGACCTGGCTGTGCCATAGGTCCCTGGAGCCACCCAAGCCTTTGGTCACCTGTGCCAGGTGTTTCCCCAGCAGCCCCAGTCCCTCCCAGCACTGAGGGGTCACGCTGGGGAATGGGGCCGGGAGCTGACGGAGACAGGCCCTGGATGTGCTGGTTGTATTTCAGGAATATTGAATTAAAATAAACCTTTAATGCATATTCTATGCCAATATCCAATTAAATTTGGGAACAGGATCTTCCTGTTAAATTTTTCAGCCTTCTCCCTTCAGTTAAGACATAAGACTGAAAAGTGGAAGATCAAGAAAGTTTAAAATGTTTATTAATTGTAGCTTCCTTTCTTCCTTTCTTTGTCCTCATCAAAGTCATGGGCTTGGAGTTAGAGTTTTCCTGGCTTTTTTATTTAAATGGATAAATCTTTTCCCATGGATCCACCCAAGCTGTGTTTTCCCCACTGAGCCAGGTTTTGCACACCATCATCCTGCTTCTCCATCCCTGGGAAGGGCAGAGGAAATCCATGACTTTGGGGTGAAATATCCACCCTGGACACTTTTCCTGCAGTCCCATTCCCATCCATGCTCTTCTCTGCTGCACTTCCCAGTTGTAACTGGGAGATGCCAAAGTGCAAAATCCTGGAATTTCGTCTCACAGCAAGGCAGTGCTGGGGCAGTTTCACTGGGAATAATCTGGCTTAAAATCTGTTCCAGTCACAGAATCACAGAGTCATTAAGGGTGGAAAATACCTTTTGGATTGTCAAATCCAACCCACAACCCAGCACCTCCATTAAACCTTGTTCTCCAGTGCCACATCCACATGTTTCTGGAACATTCCCAGGTATGGTGACCCCACCACTGCCCTGGGCAGTCTGTTGCAAAGCTTTACAGCCCTCTCCTTGAAGGAATTTTCCCTAATATCCAATCTAAACCTCTCCTGGCACAACTTGAGGCTGTTCCCTCTCATCCCATCTCTTTTCCCCTGGGAGAAATCCCACCAAGTGGAAAGGCAGCAAAAATGGGAGGGACCTGCTCTGGGTTTTCCTCCCAGTCAGTTCTTACAGCAACCTCCCCTCATGGTGCTGCCCCATCTCCACTGGAAAACACTTCCCATTCTTCCTGCAGCCAGATCCCAGCTGTGCTGGAATCCAGGGAGAGAGGGAGGTGGATGGGGACGGTTCCTCCTGAGCAGGTCTCTCCTGCTGTGACCTTTCCATGGTGCATCAGTTGTCAGCCTGCCTGGTGCCCCTCTCTCTGAGCCTGGGGTTGGTCCTGGTGTGGGGAAAATGCTTGGGAAGCACTCCCCACCCACCTGGGATTGCGGGATCTCTTTCCTCTGTGCCCAAATCCCACCATGTCCACGCTGAAGGGGGTTGATTCCAGAGTGGAGTTCAGTAGAGTTTATTTGGAGCTGGGCATTCGTATTTTGTTCTAAAGCAAAACTCCTGAACCAAAAAATTAATTCTTCCCATATCACATTTATTATCCCCTCCTTTATTTTTACATAAATTCCACATTATGGTCAAGCTTGGATTCTCCACGTTGGCTGCATTGCCTCACTCCCCATTTATCACTTGGCTATGCAGGATAAATTTTAAGTGGCATTCCTTCAAAATATTCCAGGGAGTTTCACTGGGAGTGGCTTCTCTCCCGTTTTTGGGTCCCTCATTCTCTCTGGGCAGAAGTGACAGAAACCATTTCCATAGTGAGGCTGGGTTAACCTTTCCCAAACTGAATCTCTCCCTCTTTTCTGCTTGATTTGATCTACAGTCCTTGGACACCTCTGATTCCTCTCCCTGGAATAGTTTTGCTGGGCATGGAATGTCCCCAAAAGGTCATCAAGCTGTGCCAAGTTACCACAAGTTCCTGGGAGGCTGCTGGAGAAGTCTGGATCCTCCTCAACAATCCCGAGCCCGTGACTGAAATCATCCCATGAATTGTGCAGGTGCCACAAACTGGTGCTCAGGGACAAGGAGGTTTTTACAGAAAGTTCAGAGTTATGTGAGAAAGGGGCCACGGTGAACATGGATTTTAATACTGGTGAATGCAGGTAGGGACTTCACCATTTTTAGGGAATGAAGTTTATCCTTGGGAAGGGAGGGCTGTGCCCTGTGGAGAACAAAACCTGGGAGGAGTCTGAGGGTGCTGAGGCCCAAAAAATGTGCAGTGCAGGGACTGCAGAGCTGACCTGGTCCGTAAAAATGCAGGTGCAGGTGGGGATCAGCAATGAGAGGAGAAGGATGGGAAAAGGGACAGGGAAAAATGGTGATGGTGAGAATTTTACAGCTGTTTTCCTTTATTGTCGGCAGCAGATGAGTGCCCTCGACCCATAAAAGAGAAATAAATTGCTGAAAAGTGGGAGATCATGAAATCACAGAATTACAGAGTGGTTTGGGTGGGAAGGGACCTTAAAGCTCATCCCATCCCACCCCTGCCATGGGCAGGGACACCTTCCACTGTCCCAGGCTGCTCCAAGCCCCGTCCAGCCTGGCCTTGGACACTGCCAGGGTGTTTCTACTCCCACGGGACCGGTGAGGTGAGGGGCAGGCAGGACTTTGCTGAGAAGGAGAGGAGAAACCACTCCTGCAACCTTGGCTCCAGAAGCTGTGGCTGCCCCTGGATCCCTGGCAGTGTCCAAGGCCAGGTGGGACATTGGGGCTTGGAGCAGCCTGGGATAGTGGAAGGTGTCCCTGACTGTGGCACTGGATGGGCTTTAAGGTCCCTTCCACCCAAACCACTCTGGGATTCTGAGTGGTGACTGAAACAAGGAAAACTGAAAATCCTGGATAAAATGGAGCATTTTCTACCCCATTCTGGACAGGGGGAGTGGGTGCAGAGCTCCAGGTAAAACCAGTGACCACCACGGGGCCTGGCCCAGCCCTGGGGTCAGTCAGACCCCCGGGGTTAAGGACACCTGGTGTTGGCAGGATTGGTTTTCCCTGGAATGCTGCAGCACCTCTGGATCCCTGAGGGGACATCCAGCAGATTCACCTCCTCCCCCAGAGCTCTCCATGGCCAGAGCTGCCTGTTCTTCATCTCTAAACCCTCTGACATCTCCTGGCTGCTGCTTTCTTCTCCTCCTGACACATCCCTGGGCCTGTCCCTCCCCACCCCTGCCCATCCTTCCCTCCCTCCCTTCCCCCAGAGCTGCTCTGTATTCATTTCCCACAGATCCCAATCTACGCACGGCAGGAGAGGGGGGTTGTGTGTGGAAAAATAGTTTCAGATTTGCACATCAAAAGCAGGCCACGGCTGCTATCAGGAAAATTAATAAGAATTAAGACCCTTTCAAGAGCTGTGCAGCCCAGTTTTTGAAATGGAACCAATTAAAAGTATTCTGGAGCTGGGAATGCTCTCGTGGGCTCGGTCCAGGCTGAATAGGCCTTTCATTGATGAAAGGAGCTCTTCCCCCAGCTCAGACAACCAGGAAAACATCCAAGCACTTGTTTTTTAGGGAAGAACAGACATAAATTCCTGCCTGGGAGCATCCTTCCCAGGATCTGCAGGGAATCATCTGCTAAGAGAATAATGAGGAGACACTCGCAGGCAGCAGCATGCGACAAATTAAGAAAACAATTTGTTTATAGGGTGAAAGAGCAGGAAGATGATCCTTTGTGATAGGGCCTGGAGTAGGGAAAAGAGGGAATATCTGTCAGTGTGTGAGAACAGAGGCTTGGCTTGAAAGAAGAATATTCTGGAAAATGCTCCACTCCGGTTTATTATTATTTTTTAAATTATTATTATTTATCTGTTCGAGAAACCGAGCTGGTTGCTAAAGCTGCATTCCAAGATCTCTGATTTTTTTCTGGGAGGGGCAGGAATGTATGGAAGCATCGGGATGGATGTGGACTGAACTTGGGGAAGAAGGAAGACACAGTCCTGGAGCAGCACTGACATTTCTGGGTTCTTGTTCTCCCCACAGCTGAGGGGTTTGGTGCTGCACATCCTTAATCTGGGACTTGGATCCCAGGGCACGTATTCCGGTGTCTGTTTTGGAGGTGTGTCTGTCTGAGCAACCCTCCTGGGGCTCCTCGTGGGCAGTGGCATCTCTGGGACTGCACCTGGTGGAGTTTGACTCACCTGAGATGAGGAAGGATGTGCTGGGCTGGGCATCCCTGCCAGACCTCAGCATTCCAGAAGGAACGAGGTGCTGGGCACAGATTTGCCCACGCTGGAGACACCTTCAGTCACCTGGAGAGAAACTGCTGGGCTGGCACTCGTGTGGGGCACTTTGCTGCACTGAAGGCACCAGTCCAGCACCAGACCTCAGCACCTGGGGCATAGATCTCACCACCCTTCCCATTTTCCTTTCCTTTTTCCCTTCCCGTTTCAGTTTCTGTTTCCATTTCCATTTCCCTTCCCCTTCCCTTTTCCCTTTCTCTTTTTCCCTTTGACACTTCCCTTTCCCTTTCCCATTTCCCTTTCCCACTGCCCTCTCCCTTTCCCTTTTCCCTTTCCCCCTTNCCCTTTCCCTTTCCCCTTCCCTTTCTCATTTCCCTTTCCCACTTCCCTTTCCCTTTCCCATGTTCTTCCCCCATTTCCTCTCACTGCCCTCAGACCTTTTCCTGATTTGGATTTTCCCCTCATATTGAGCTGTACCTCGTGCTCTCCTCACTTCCCTCACTTCTCCAGAGCATATTCCCACTCCAGGCAGAGGGGACAGCAGAGGGGACACTTCCCACAGGGTGGTCAGGTGGCCTCATCGTGGCTCCGTGTGGCTCCCACTCCCGGTGGGGGTTTGGGGTGTCCCAGTTGGCACCAGAGCCTCCTTTCTCAGCGGTGCAGAGCTGAGCCTGGAGCTGTGTCCTAGGAAAGGACAAAGGATGTCAGGGAAGGCACAGAACAGGACTCCAGCTGAGGAATTTCCCCTTTCCAACTGCTGTCCCTCTGGGTGTGGGACCAGCTCCAAAGCTGGGTCCTCTCATGAGTGTTTGCTGAGTCCTCGTCCCCTCCTTCCCTGCCAGGACCTGCTGGGCTGGGTCACCCCCTGCCCTCCAGCTCCCTGCTGCTCCCGAATCGCTCCAACACATCTCCAGAGGGGATGAGCAGGCCCAGGGCCACCAGCCCAGGGGTGCTGCACACTGGTTTGTGTGGTGCCAGCTTTGTGTCACTTTGCTGTCCCTCGCTCAGGGGGAGCCCCCAGTCTGCCACCCCAGTGCCGGGCTCAGCAGAGCTGCCAGGACCTGTGACAAGGGACCTTTGCAGCCACTGCTCCCTGGCAGCAGCTCCCAGAGCTCTGTCGGCTCCTGTCACAGCTCTCCAGAACAGCCCCAGCAGTTCTGTAGCTCTGGAGCCCAGGGGCCCATTTTGGGAATGATGTTTTGGCAGCAGCCCAGCTGGGAGTGTGGCTGTGATCCCATTCCTCGGCAGCCGGGGCTGCTCACGGTGCTGGGCTTCCATCACACCCCTGCCCCACACTGTGCCCCCCACATTCCCCCAGAGATTAATCCTTGTGGAATCACAGAATTCCAGATTGGTTTGGGTTGGGAGGGACATTAAAACCCGTCCAGACCCCTTCCCTGCCATGGGCAGGGACACCTTCCACTGTCCCAGGCTGCTCCAAGCCCCAATGTCCAGCCTGGCCTTGGACACTGCCAGGGATCCAGGGGCAGCCACAGCTTCTCTGGGCACCCTGTGCCAGGGCCTCCCCACCCTCGCAGGGAACAATTCCTTCCAAATATTTATTCTGAATTACTCCTTTTTTCATTTAAAGTCATTACTCCTTGTCCTGTCACTCTCTGCCCTTGTAAGAAGTCCCTCCGTGCTATTTTATGAGCCCCCTCTGAGTGCTGAAAGGCCCCAGCCAGGCCTCCCCTGAGCCTTCTCCAGGCTCTCTCAGCTCTCTCAGTCTTTGCTGAAGAGCTGCTCCAGCCCTCTCATCACTTTGCATCCCTCCTTTCACAGAGCCATGAAATATCCTGAGTGGGAAGGGACCCACAGGGACCACCCAGCCCAGCTCCTGGCCCTGCCCAGACACCCCAACAATCCCACCCTGGGCATCCCTGGCAGCGCTGTCCAAACGCTCCTGGAGCTCTGGCAGCCTCGGGGCCGTGCCCATTCCCTGGGGAGCCTGGGCAGTGCCCAGCACCCTCTGGGGGAAGAACCTTCCCCTGATCTCCAGCCTGAGCCTGCCCTAGCCCAGCTCCAGCCGTTCCCTGGGTGCTGTCCCTGGCCCAGGGAGCAGAGATTGGAGCTGCCCCTGGGAAGGAGCTGGAAGCTGCTGTGAGGTCTCTCCTTGGTCTCCTCTGATCCCTCTGGCCCCTACCCAGAGCTACCCCCTTGGCCAGGATGTGCTGTAGTACGGGATCTCTCTCCCTGTGGGCTGTGCTGTGTCACAGGGATGACTGCTCCATGATGCTGCTGTCCTTGGGAAAAAAAGGAATTTCTTTTCCTAGCTATTTCCTGTTACGCAGTGGAGGAAGGACCAACAGCCCAGCAGAGTAACGGGGACACAGCTTCGGAATGAAATCAGCCCCAGATAGGAATGGGCGTGGAATAGGAGAGAACAGAACAGACCAGGAAAGGATCCATTTGTTCCTCTCCTGACGTGCAGCTGTTAACCCTGCACGGGACACCCAGGAGAGGGAAAAGGGGCTGGAATGGTCCCTCACCCTCTGCAGCACACGGGACAGTCCCCACCTGCTCACTCTGGTCCCTCAGAGGACACCAAAATGTCACATTTCTCTCTCAGAGCGTTGCCTTGGGGTTGGGTAAAATTCCTGTCTCGTGTTAAAGTGGCAGCAGCTGGGAAGGGCTGTGGCACCAGTGCTCCCATTCCCTGTGGAAGTGCCCATGGATTGGGAAGCACAAGGAGTTTTAATGAAGTGTCCACACAGAGCCCGTTGTTCCAGGAAGAAAACACTTCCCAGGAGCTGTAAAGGACACATCATCTCTCAGTGACACTTCGGGACAGTCCGGGATAAAATTCAATTAGACGCAAAATCCAAAAGAAGCCTGACAGAGTTTCAGGTGCTTTTCAATTCGTCACTTTTCAATATTCCTGGAAATTCCCCAGGAACAAATATCCAGAGGTCATTGCAGAAGCTGCTGTGAAGAATGAGCCAGAGGAGCTTTCCTGGGGGACCCACACTCGCCTGGTGATGGAAAAGTCTTTCCATGAGCCGGAAATTTGGGAGCAGACAAATGTTTTGTTGTGTCATTAAACCCATCTGGATCTTCCCTGTGCATTTTGATTCGCCTGGAGTGAGGCCGGATCAGAACCCACATCTGTCCTTGGGGGTCTATGTCGGGTTTGCTGCCATCCCCATCCCCTGGAATTTTGGGATTCTGAGCCTCCTGCACCCAGGGAAAACCTTCTCACCTTGAGGTGACAACTCCAACTCTTATATTTACATGCTAATGAAACCATTTGCATTTTCCTTTGTGTTTGGAACAATAAATAGAGGGAAAATTCTTCTTTCCACCCAGGTAAAGCCCTAAACTCATCCCAGGGAGACCTAATCCTACGTTTTGCATTTCAGTGCTTTTCAGGGAAGGGCTGCTGATTCCATAGATTATCCCGTGATGTATTCCAGCACCAATAAATTCCATGCTGCCATCCCAGTCCCTATCACGGCTCCTGAACCCCTGTATTGGCTGCACTATTGATCACCTACAGCAGTAATTGCTTCCATTTACTGGAGAAACATTTACAGGGAACAAGGGCAAGTTGTAAAAATGTTGTAAATCTGCAGTTCCACGGAGAGGAAATAACGTACAAGGGCAGATCCAGCCCCCAATTCCACACTTTTTAATGTGAGAGTTTGGTATCAAAGCAGCACAAAAATCGTGGAGCTGGGAAAAAAGCAGCTGGATAAGTCTGCCAAGGGGTGGAGGACAGGGATTCTGTTGAAATTCAGCCCCAGAAAGATTGGGAGGCTGATCCTGAAAAACATCTCCCTTAAAACAACTTCCTGACCTTTTCAAGGCTCATTTCTTCCCTGGTTCTGCTGATCCAGGGAGCTGTTGGTCCCTTCTGTGCCATCCTGAGGCCCACTTCTCTTCTAAAAGAAAACAAGCAAACAAACAGCTCTCAGAAGACAAATAGTTATATTTCATTCATCTGTGAGCTCCTCCATCCTCTCCCTGAGACCAGGAATTTGTGGGAGAGCTCCCTGCAATGCTGTGGGCTCATATCCATCGGAATGGCTTCCTGATTTCCACTGCTTTGACCCTAGGAATTTCAGTAGATGGGAGATTTCATCACTCCTGGGGAAGGAGCATCCCTCTCTTCATCCCTCTCTTCTTCCCTCCCTTCATCCCTC
>VZRS01011622.1:332191-363833 GCA_013398055.1 Ifrita kowaldi | reverse complement strand
GCAGCTGTTTTCAAGTGAGGGGAGGGAGGGAGGTGAGCTGGTAGAGAGGAGACCTGTGGAAGGGACATGCTCTTTGAGCCTCTTCAGAAGGAAAAAAAAAAGGGGGAAGGGGGGAAGGAAAGGTGTCATCGCTCAGTTTTTGATGTCAGGAATGCTAAGGACAGCCATGGGGAAGGCAGGCAGTTAATACCAGCCCCATTACCTCAGGTTCTGATGGCAAAGCCTGTGCATCCAGTGTACCCTGCACATGACAGTTCCTGCTGCAGCTGCACCAAGGGGTGTCCCCGTGGGTCAGAGGATCTTCATAAGAGCTATGGAAACTTTTCAGAAACCTGTCCGGACTAGCAACCCACTGACAAATCCCTCCAACTGCAAGCAATTGTACAATGGTAAAGATGGTTTGCTGTCTTAGGGGTGAGGAGCTGCTTTCACACACTACTTCCCAAGCCTTGGAAACCTGAAGTGCCCCTGAAATGCCTTTTCCCGACTGTCAATCTCCTGTATGAGGTGTGTAGAACTTGCTGGCAGCCAGGGGTAGAAGGTCATGCCGTCTTGATGTTATTCACAGGAGGCAGGCATTGCAAGCGGAAGATCAGGACTAGAAAAATCAGGGACTACAACAAGGTGGAGGATCAGGATCCAAACCTGCTGCATGTCGAGGAGCACTTGGACCTGGACAAAAACTTGATAGCTCCTCTTCAGGGACGAGGGCTCATGCCGTCATGTTCCTGTGCAGAATGGTCCTGCACCATGAGAGCAATGTGGTGAATATTATTGCCTGTAAGCAGGCAATTTCACCTCCCCCCCATTCTCCCCATGCACACATAGAGCTTATTTTCCTCTCTTTCCATCTGCAGGACACGAGGTTCTCTTCAGTATTACAACACTTCCAGCAGATCCACTTGTGCTTTTTTTCATAACCTTGCTAAGACATATTAAAAATAAATAAATAAACAACTCGGCGCAAAGCTGTTTTCCATGGCATAACTTCCAGGCTTCCCTTCTCCTTTCTATAATCCCAGCTTTTCTGGGACTTTGTACCAAAAACTGACATTTATTTACACTTGAAACACACTCCTGCTGTGTCCCAGCCTCTATGTTGAAGTAGCCATTTCCAGGGGGAAAGTCCAGTAACTAACAACCATCAGAACCCTGGTTAATCACTCTGCATGAGTTATATTTGCACTTGCATTTTCAGACAGCCCCATCCCTCTTCTATCGATCCTCTCATCCGTAAAAGCCAGGTCCCACCCAGCCCATTCCAGGCCACTCCAGCATTTATTTTTCTGCACCACAGGCTTGAAGGGCAAATGTCCTATGCAGGTTTCATTATGCCATAAAAACCAGAACATCTCAACTGGGCACCTGCTTCACTTTGATATCATGCAGAAACCCCAAATACACTAAAATGTGCATCACGGTTAAAAAAACAGGCAGACACAGCCAGCCATGTTCAATACTCAGAGCTCTACCCGCATGGGAACATCCAGAAAATCCTAATTTTGCAATGTCCTCTTTACCTTTCATCTTATACTAGGCCCCCAGTCCCGCGATGGGAGAAGCTGAGCCCCACCTTGCCACACAAGCTCTTCTCCTTAGTCCTTTCAAGAGCATGCAATCAGGAAGGTTACACTTGCTGCCATGCTTCCTGGTGGTCCCAATTAATCCCATGGAGTCAGAACACAGCACGTAATCGGGGGCTGGCCTGCACTGTCAGCAACTGGAAGCCCCAGACACACTGTATTTATCTGTAAATCAGAGTGAAGTTAAGCAGCTCCCTGGCCCTGACAGCATTGGTGTGTCTCCCAGAACATTTTACAAATTGCTTCTGTGACATGCTCAGTGTCTTTCCTCGTTGGACAACGTGTTTACTCAAGAGTGTCTTCCGAAAAAAATGCCAAGGACAGCCTGTTGGGATCAGAATAAATTCAAGAAGATATGCTGTCCTTTTTTATTTTTTACCCACCAATAGCTATTGTGCTGTTTAAAGAACTTAGAAGAGTTTTGTTACTGGAAAGCTTTTCAACACTTTGAGTTCTACTTTTTTATCCTTCTTTCTCTGCAAAATGCCACTTGCAATTCCCACCCTTTTATTTTTCCTGGGTGATTATGCTAAAACTTCCAAGGCTTTTGGCCAAATTTTGCCCTCAGATATGCACATTCAACTGCCAGTGAAATTAGTGACTTGTTTGCATGCGAGTTGGAGGAAGGAATTTGACTTCATCGGCAACATCTTCTGAGCGTTCACAGAGAACATGCACACCAATTTTTTTGGACCCCTGCTTCAGACACCACGGCCAAGAGGCAGCTAAATTCCCAGCCCACCTCAAGTTGCATGCCAAAATCTTCGCACTGGTGAGTGGTGCAGGAAGCATACTCAGGCCTTGGCACTGGAGGGGCTGTGACATATCCCCATGGAATGCCGGCATGGGAGTCAGATGCTGGTTTTGCCTTTTTGGTCACAATCCAGCTCAGCTGCAGGTAGGGCCAGCATGGACGGAAGTTGGTGTTACGCATTAATAACATGCATTATCCACACATTGAGGATCTCCCTGAGGTTCTTGGTGGGCTCGTGAGTGATTCACCTCATGTAGGAGCAGCTCCCTTGCTCTCCCACTGATTACAGAGAGAGCTGAGTGTCCCCATGCCCTGCCTAGAGTTATTTCATCAGACATCCACAGGCTCAGATGTCACATCCCATCAGCTACCCCCCACAAAGGCAGAGTGGAAGGAGGTTTGCTTTCATCCTTTCTGGCATCTGGAAATGTAACAGCTAGTCTTTGATCATTTGCTCCCATTCAGGCTGGTACCTTCAATGTGTGGAGGCAGAAAAAAGGACCTCAAGGGTGGGTTCTCCACTTGAGCCTGGCAGGAAGAACAGGTCACAGAAAGGCTGTTTTCAGGACTGTGGCAGACTCGGGTAACGACTCGACTGACTTTGTGCCCAAAAGTCAGACAAGGCGAAGCTCAGACCTTTCCCACAGACATATGTGCATTTAAATGTGAGCACATGCACACATATAAATACATACAGGCAAACATAAAATTAACATCCCTCAGCCCTTATTGATTCTAGTGAAAAGGAATTAGCATGCAAGCTAACCTTGTGTTGGGATCCTGGCGTGACCAAGCCGTTTTGTGGAAGCTTGGCTCCTTTCCTATGGCTATGCCTGCCTGGTGGTCTTCATGGACAAATCTGCCACTACATGGAAATGGGGACAGAGGAAGCAGCGCTGCGAGCGGCTGGTCCCCTTGTTATTTCGGTTAGTGGCAATGAATGGTAATGAATTCCAAGATGGGTGGAGGGTGGAAAAATGAAACAGCCCAGCTTTAATCCCTTTTGTTTGTTCAACTAACAGCATAATCTCCAAATGTCCACAGACAGTTCTTCAGAAAAAGGAGGATAAAGAGCAAAGCATGTAACATGCACAACACATTTCCAGTCCAAAGGCCTTCCTGGTACTTGTGTCTATCTGTGTTCCAAACCACTCCATACTGAGATGGTGTTTTTTCCCCTATGTATCTCTGACCCAGGACCCAGCCAACCTACTTTTCAAACTTGATTTTTCCCTCTCTTAGGTTTTGGGAACCACCCTAAAGCACACTCTGAAATTGGCTGTTTGTAGAGATCCCCCAGGTTAGTTGTTGAACAGAAGACACATAAGGCATTTCCAGTCAACAGAATTGAATCCTGCTTTTTGTCAACAGGATTTTTTAACACCTCTGGACCACCACCTTCTTCCAGAAATACCCAAACAACTCAATCATTGAAGCTGCTAAGTCTTTCAGTCATTCAGTTGACTTTCTTGGCCCTTATCCTGCAGTTCATGTTCTGCAACAGTCCCACTGACCTCCTTGGAGCTGATCATTGAACAAACACTCCTTGCCATCAACAAGAACATTAGAAGGTGACTTTGTAGGAACACACAGGACTTACAGACATATTGGGATAGTGCAAGACTTTCAGACCTTCTGCCCAGGCAGTGCTCACAAATAGATTGCAACAGCTTCACTTTGATTTTTGGCCTGGAAATATTTCTATTCTTCAGAAGTCTCTCTACCTTAGTGAATGTGAGGGGGGTTTTTTTTGACTGAACTTGTCCTCTGGCATCCAAGTAGTCCCAGTGGAATTGAACCAAAAAAAACCTCAATAAACTGCTCAACTAAAAGAACAGAAATAATTGCCCCCAAAGGAAGAACCTCTCCGGTGTCATGGCTACACAACACAGTGATAAAACTGCGTAAAACTCGTCTTGGTCTCTGTTGACTCCTGAGACCTGGATGGATTTTGTTGCCATCACTTTGAACTGGAGGACACAAAAGACCTCATTTATTCTTACTTCTTCATTCCCTGCCATAAAAGCCAGGAAATGCAGTAATATGGCATTTCCAGTGCCATTTCATTCACTTTGTGCCTGAATTATTTTTATTTCCCAAGGCAAATGGAGAAGCGTGAGACATGCATCCGTCCTTAATTCCAAATTTCCTGCCATTGCCCATTTTAAACCATAGATTTAACGTTGTTAGGACAACATTTTCTTCTATATGTGTCTTACTACTGATGTTAACCACTTACTGTTTATTTCCTACAGCAGCTGAGAACATGGAAACGTACTGAAAGGACTGAGTCACCTCCCTGTTGTCTCATGTTAGCCTTGCACGGCTCAGTAAGGTCATTCTTGACTCCAAATTCAGGAGTCCCTCATTGTGGCTGAGTACAGACCTTCAAAGAGAAGAAACGAGTAGCAACAGTCCTGCCAAAACAGGGAAGGCCAAACAAACAGCGAGCAGGGACTGACAGTGGACCTTGAATCCCACCAAATGCAAAGCAAATAGCACTGAAGGAAAGGGATCTCCTGCTACTCTGTCTGGTTGTCAGAACAGCCAGGATTTCAGATTTGTGGAGAGCAAGAGCTGACAAGGATGGGGGAGAGCCTTTATTTCCTCCTCAGTTTACACCACTGGCTGGAGGCAAGCCCCCAGCAGCAGCCCCTGGCACCAGCCTGAGGACCCCTCCGTGGACCCAGCTTGGGTTAATGACATCCATCTTCCCTGGGAGCTAGGGATTTGTTGAGGAAACCCTGCCAAAAGAGCCTAACTTTGGCTTCTCTTCCCAAACATTTGTGGAAAGGCTGCAAAGCATCTGCTAGGGCCCGAAGCTGAAGATAAGCCAAAGGCAAGCAGGGACAGATGTCCCGTTAGGATTATAGTTCCTCCCAGAGATGTGGTGCAGCATCAGACCCTGGGTCTCCTGGGTAGGGATGGGTAGAAGACCCTCTCCTTCCTTCCCTCCTTTTTTTCCAAAATCTTCCCCCAGAAAAAAAAAAAAAAAAAAAAAGGGAAAGGCTAAATCTAGGGAGCCCATAGGCACCACGGGTGAGAGCTCAGGGGTTCCTTGTTGCCCACACCACTTTTGCACATCTCCCTTGGTAAGGAGAGATAAGCAGGGTGCAAGAAAAATATAATTACTTTCCTATTTTTTTAGGGAAATAAAGAAAAACAAAGATGGAGGATATGAGACTGCCAGCAGGAAACCAGGTCTTGGCAAAGTGAGGTGTAATGAACAGAAAACACCAGCCCATAGGGCTCTCCACAGGGGACGGTCACAACTGTAATGGAGCCATCAAAAAAAATATTGTTTTTCTACAGTAACACCTCAAGCTCAATTTACTACAAAGAAGAGAGAGCTGTAAAAGAGTTGGAAGTCTCTTCATCCACTGCTGCTTCCCAGGGACTGCATGAGGCTAGTTCAATTTGCACCTTTTATCACCCCCGCCTGTGTTTCACTTGTTTGCAGGAACCCTCACCCCTAGGCAATAAAACCAAAATTACTGCAGAAAGCAGAACGTACAAACTGCTTGCTTGGAATCCAAAGGGGCTTTACTGAAGTGAGAGCTGCCAAAGAACACTGTTCTTGTGCTCTGCCCCAAGCACCCAGCAGCCCTGATCCCACTAGCACCCTTCACACAGCCCTGGAGCAGTACAAGCTGAGCTCCCCCATTTCCATGAGTGCCTTCCTATCCATGCATTTCCTTCTACCTCCACTTGAAAGCCCCAGCTCGACAGGAACCTGGAGGCTGACCCCACCAACACAGGAAGCTTACCAGCTCTACTTGGTTTTTCAGCTTGCAAGCTTTTCCCCAGCTTGGCTGCTTGCTCCTGTCATGGAGGTATAGACCAACCCTCCAAATTACAGCCCATTTTAGGGCCCAGCTGCTAACCACGAGAGCAGCAAGCCCCTCTCAAAACTTTTTCCATCACTTGTCTTCTCCATTTCTGGGAATTAGGGTCCACACGGCTCCCTGCCTCTCTCCCAGTGCAGCACCACTGAGGATGTGAATTGCCTCCAGGAGCTGGTGCAGTCATCAGCCAGGACACACAGCACCTGCATGGAAAGGCAGCAAAAGGGGAAATAAAACCTTTTCCCAGGGGGGTTGATCAGGGTGGATTTTTAGGTGCCTGTGTTAAGGATCCACAAGCAGCCAGAAGCAATCCCCAGCTTGCTTCAGGATGCCAAAGGCATTTTTGCCCATCATCTGCATGGTTCTGTAAAGGCAAGAAATTAGAAATACAGACAGCCCTGCTTCTGTGGGCTGATAATTGCTGTGAGCTGATAAACTGCAGCTCTTCAGGCTGCTGTGACCTGCCAAGCACCCCTTCCCTGACCCAGAACTCTCCCACTCAGCTTTGCTTTCAGGAAAAATTAGGCTGAGTTTCAAGCAAACCTGGGCTGAGCTTCAAGTGAGCCTGAGCCAACTCCTAATTTATGCCGTCAGCGTATTGTTTGGGGTCAAAAGCATAAGACACATGGAGGCTTTGCCTCATTTCTGCTCCAACCTGCAAGCACATCTGAGACATCCTGGCTGCAGGTCTTGGCCAGTCTGCATCACAGGACTCAGCTGGGAGCAAAAGGCAGCAGTCTCAGAGGCCAGGCTGGAGCAAAGAGTTAATGCACGGGGGCCCAAGTCCAGCCCAGGCAGTTATTTCAGGGTCATGCTCCAGAGTGATGAATTCTCAAAAAACCCCAAACCTCACTGCAGGGAAAGATGCTGTTCCTCTTAATTAGGCAGAGCTGCACCTTAACGAGTAACCCTTTGCCTGCAAGGGCACTGCACATAAGGTGAAGTCAGAAACAGGCTTCTGAGAGCTGTAGAGGCAGTGGGGCTGGGTGTCACCCCCAGTCAGCAGGGTGCAGGGCTGGGGCTTGGAAGATAAAGATCAAGAAGGAAAATGCTTTTTTATCTAAGGATACCCCAGAGACTAGTTGCATTTTACAGATACTGGCATTTCAGAGGGGTTATCGTACATGTCTGTTACAATGCAGGCATAAGACACTGATGATATTTGGCTTTGCCCCTTTTTCTCTCCTCCCAGTCCCTTTTGAAACATGAAATGTGACTCCTCCCTGGTCACTTTTTGCAGGGTGGGACAGAGGAGACTTGCACTGCACAAGGGCCAAAAAAGCCACGGACTCATTTCCATGGCAAGGGGAGGGCTGCACATCCCGAGCCCCTCTGCTCCCCACACGCTGACTGAGACTACTTGCACCACATCACTGCTGCCAGAAAGTCAGTTCGTTATGCAGGAAAAGGTCTCTCACCTCATAGCAGATCTGCCAGGTGAACTGAAGAGCAAAAATCTGACTTTCTCCTCTTGAAACCTGTGTTCCACTCCTATAATATTCACAGAGAAAGATTTGGCACCATAAAAACCCAAACCGCCTTAAATTAACAAAAGGAATGGTAAATTAAACCAGTATCAGGGCACTAAGGTGGGACATCCCGACTCTCATAAATTCTAGCAACAGCACAGTTGGAAAAATTGGTCAAGCTTCACCAAGAACACCAGTTCCATGCAAAAATTCCCGTATACTTGTGACATATTGGTGTGACATACAAAGTACATTCAAGCCGCTTCTTCACGGCATCAGCACAAGAGGCAAACCATTGTCTGCAGGGGCAAACAAGGGGTCTGTGACTGCTTTCACAGCAAACACTGGCCTGAAAGTGGCTACCGAGATGGTGTCATGGAGGTTGCCATCTCAGTGGAGGAGGACAGAGGAGAAGAGCTCTTCTCCTCTGAGATTTTTGCTCATTTCTATGAGAAAGTTTAGTCTTGCTGGGAGGTTGCATTTATATTGTGGCTGAAGGACTGCTCCAAACTGGAGACCAGTAAGTTAAACAATCTCCCCAGCTTGTCTTTGTGCTGCAAACATGTTCCACAGCGCTTCAATAGTTTGGGCAACAGTGGGGCTGTGTGTCATGTATTATTTCTGTCCATCTGGAACAAGCATTAACCACAAATAAGCAAATTTGCTTGTTCTTTACTGCAAAGAAAGAAGAGCCTTGCCAGAGCAATGCTCGTTTCCACTGATGACAGATGTTTTGGGCATGCTTGGGTACCGACGGCTGCATGTAAACCAAGAGTCACCCTCCTCCACCCTCAGGAACTGCCACGTTTTATGGGCTGAGATTCTGAAAAACTAGAAGGAGAGGGAAGGGAAAAAATATTTTTTAAAATTGACCTTTTAATCTAACTCATGTTTACTTTTTCCCTGGGTTTTTTACCTGGTGTCCCTGTGGAGTGAAGCTTACCCAGTGGGTCTCTGTTCCTCCTTGCCCTGCCAGTTTTTGCAGCCCTAGGCAGCTTGCAGGCGAGGTAGAATGAGCTGGCCAGGAAGGCTGCCTAGTTGAGGATAGAGGCACAGGCACAAAAGCAGGGCCTCCCCATGGACCATCTGAACTGGTGCTTGGGAAAAAAAAAATCCCCAAATCAGGGGATTGCAAACTTCGAGTGCCAGCCCCACATTCCCTGTATCCATACACACTTTCTCCCCCATCTTCTCATACGCGTACAGGCGACTGCTCTCTCACTTCCAACCTCCCACATGGGCCAGGGGGACAAAATGAAATCAATAAATAACCACTGTTAGCTCCTGCGTTTTCAAAATGGTACTGAGGGATTTGAGCACATGCAACTTTCATTAACCTCATTTAGTGTCAAAAACATAACACCTTGGCCACCACTCTGCAAACACCGAGACCCCTGGCCACTGCTCTGCACCGAGACTTTGCTGCAAGCCACTGGTGCTGGCAAGCCCTTGCTGTTTCTTTGCCCAGACCAAGGCTGAGGTTTGGGGGATTTTTTTTTTTTATTGCTTTGCTTGGCTTCTTGTTGGTTTTGTTTGGGGTTTTTTTCCAAAGAGGAACAGTTGCTGTCCTGAATTTCTCATTCCCCATTATTGTTTTTGATTGCTGACATTATTCAGAGGGGATCTGAGATCCAAGACCATCGCATCCCCATATGTCAAGGTTTCAGCAGCAGGCTGACAAAGTCCTCCATGCTTTACTGCTAACTTACGTCTGCTTGGAAGGGACACCCTGACAGTCTTGTTTCTTGCAGAAGGTGCCCCAAAATTGTGTGAGCCAGGAGCTCCTGGCTCAGTGCAGGAAAGGGTTTAGGTACATCCTCTGCTTCCTCTTCCAAGGCTTGTAGATATGCATATGTTTATTCCAGGACGGGGGCAGAAATCAGCACGAAAATAAAACTGACAGGAGGTTGAGGCTTCAGAGCCTCCGAAACACTGCACCATTGCTGCTGCTCTCCCAGAAGCTGGGAACAGGTACACGTACAGACACATTAGCCTCACAGTGCAGCTTTTGGAGAGCACATCACCTCTCCCATTCCACAAATCCAGAGGATTTCCACAAAGAGCCATAACACAGCAGAGCACTGTCTGCAAGCGCCGCCACCCAGAGCGGAGAGCAGGGAGCTGTATCCCACCCAGCTTTGGCAATCAGGAAAATACTGCTGCATCCCAGCAGTACAGGCATTGGTCATTCCTTTTATAAACAACCCTTTCTTACACCAGGTAAAAACCAAGGGCTCACTTGCTGCAGGCATTACTGCAGCCTGAGAGCAGAGGATTTCTGATTTCTGTATTTTTCCGGCCTTGATAGGCAATGGATGCAATTAGCAATTAAAGCAATCACAGAGTTCTTTGTATTTACTCTGAGTGGCACTGAGCAGCTCTCCAAACCACAACTCAATAGCACATTGCTGTACATTTACACCCTGATCAGCCCAGACCTTTGATTGTGTATTTTTAGAGAAGCTTTAGAAGATATGGCAATTGCCTTCCTTTTTAGGAAGTCCTTTTCAAGAATACTAATTTCTAATCAGGTCTGGCTGCAGAAGAAAGGATCCTTCCAGAGGAAAGGGCCTTCAAAAAGGCTTCCAAAATGTTCAGTAGCAAGTTTGGGAGGAAGGTGAATTGTTCATAGAATCCTCAAATGGTTTGGGTTGGAAGGTACCTTAAAGATCATTGTGTTCCAAACCCCTGCCACAGGCAGGGACACCTTCCACTAGACCACATTGCTCCACCTGGCCTTGAGCACTTCCAGGAATGCGGCATCCACAGCTTCTCTCAGCAACTTGCAGAAGTGCCTCACAGTAAAGAATGTCTTTCTACTATCTAACCTAAATCTACTCTCCTTCAGCTTGAAGCCATTCCCCCTTGTCCAGGGAATTGCTACAAGGTTTTCCTTGTACTTATTTTCTCTTCTTATCTACTAGAAAGCAGACAAGAAAAACAGAGAAAATATTAATTTCTCTAAAATGACAAAACAAACCCAAACATTCTTGTAAGAAAAATAGCAAAGAAAGAAACATGTCCATGTAAATTTCACGTAACTGAAAACCCTACTTCAGGTAAAGATACTTCCATAAGTTCATTCCCATGGGAACAAAAAAAAAAAAACCCCAAACATAAAACATTTGTAACACTTTTGTCAGAATGTTTTTAAACAAATGCCTTTTGTTTAAAAGAAATTCAGCTGCATCTCGAGCAGTTTAGCACATGTAAAGAAAGTGTGCAGGCTGTTGGCAAAGTTATTTCTCTGACAGAGCAGTTGCAAGGATTTCTTATTAAAGAGAGCAGCTATGGGCTCTTTTCCTCTCCCTTAGCGTCACCAGCGTGGATGATGAATCCATGAGCTGGGTCAGTGGAAAAATCTTCATTATGCTATACATTAGCAAAAAAAAAATTATGCAAAGACTGGTTTTGCTCAATGAGTGACTTGTCTTCTGCTACACTTAAGCAAAGCTTTCAGGTCATGTCTGGAGATGAGTGAACAAACCCCCAAAAGCTGTATTTGTACACATGGATGCTCTTCCATACACCTGGTGATAAAAGAACAAGCCCATCTATGCAGAACAGAGCCACTGGCACAGGAAGATACACGCTGTTGTACACAGCTGTGGAGCAGTGGAGTTTATCAAACCCCATTTACTGTGTCCTCAGACATCTGGCTTAGCCTCTCTGGTGTCTGATACAAGTTGTACTCACGCAGTGTTCCCCGCAAGCACATGGAAAGATTGTGCGCTTTCTTTAACCTTTTTATAAGGTCATCCATTTTTTTTCAAACCGTGAGAGATGTGAAAAGCCTTGGGGTTTTCTCCCTGCCTGCCCTTAGCTCAGGCTGAAGCCAGCCAGCGGGGAAGACACATCAGATGCCTGTGCACAGAAGTGCTGCTGTCGTAGCTCACTTCATTTCTGCAAGGAGCTGACCAAACCCATCACCAGACACAACTGTGTGTAAATACTGAGTCCCTGCTCAATTCTGTACTTACGGCCAGATGCAGAGGGATATGAGTTACACTGTTGCAGTAGAAAACACTCCCTGGGGTGCAGGAGCACACACCTCTCTCACCATCAGCCTTCTCCTCGTGTAGCAGGGGATCTGCCGCCCTAAAAATAGGCAGCCATCTGACAGCTGCTCCCCACACAAAGGGCCCTCCATATCCCAGGAATTCCACATGGCTGACAGACAGGGGAGCAGCCCTGCTTTGTGCCCGGAATACCGCTGTCAGCCCGTCTGTCCCTGCCTAGCACTGCTGCATCCCCACAGCTGAGCTCGCTGCAAGCCCCAGCAGCCCCACACGCCCCTGCAGATGCCTCTCCCCATACCCTGCTGCCGAGAAAGACAGCATGGATTTACACCAGCACATAAAAACCTGAGCTTTTCTTATTCTCACAGGCCAGGCTGATTTTTCATAGAAGAGGTCTTTCCACTCCTTTTCCTTCTTCAGCCTAAAACTGTTCTTTTCACCGAGTCATTGTAGTGTTTATGATGGTGCTATACAGCATCCACACAAACTACTCAGGGCAGGACATGCTCATCATAGGAGCCAAAGCCTGCCGAGTTCAACAGCAGGTTAGGAGACAAACCTAGACCCCAAACAGCACAAAGCTGCCTGAAAGGCATCAAAGTGGTGCCACAGGCAATGTTATGAAAAGTTACAGTAGTTTTGAAAATAGCCAGCAAGCTTGGAAAGGACTTGCTGCCTGCTAGTGCACCACTCTTAGTATTTTAAATACCCTTGTACTGTTAGTGCTGCTATGGCAAAATATTGCAATCCCTCATCATAGTCTTAGCATCATTAGGTTGGTGGTTTTGTTCCTACTCTGAGGGCAGGTAGGAAATGGAACTTCTGGGGACCTGAGGGGGAAGCACAGCCCAGCCAGAGAGGGAAACAGGAAGAAAAGCCTAGGTGAGGCTGCCCAGAATGACCAGCGGGCAGGAGGACAAGCCAGGACCCCACAAAAAGCCCAGGAACTCTGCAAGATCAGTGGATAAGGCTGGATAAGCCTCGACCTGGGGCAGCACATGGCAGGTATCACCATAAATCACAAGGGATAGAGCTGAGACAAGCAGGGCACCTTTTTAGGACAGCAACAGCCTTGTGTAGGAGCTGTCTGAGCAGTCGAGGCAGGAGCCAGCGGCTCCAGGCTCCGGCTGGGGGGTCCATCCAAGTGCCACCTGCTGTGGCTGGTCAGCACCGCAGAGCGAGCCCACTGCAGATGGACAGAGGTCCATAACAGGCTGATAAATGCCTTATCTTGTCATTACGTTATCCACATGCACTTAAATCCCGGAGCAGATTTCACTGGCTGCCCAGCTGCATTTCCCCACTCGCGCCTGCCAGGCTGGGCAGCAGAAAGGTGCGAGAGCTGCTCTGACACCAAATCTCTTTGTTGTCTATTTATACCCTGCCCTCTGGAAGCAGCTCACTAGCGGCTGTCACTTGGTGTCTTATCTCCCCTCACTTTGCAGACTGTCTCCTGGCAGCCCATGGCACCCCTGGCACTGCCTGGGAGGCTGCTCCCTTCCCACTCACTGGATTTTTGTTAAAAAGGAAAAAAAAAACAACAAAAAAAAAACATCATAAGACACTGTTTGGTTAAAAGGCAAAAAGCCAGGGCTATATTCTTCTTTGTCAAAGGCATAAGGATTTGCCAGTGATCCCAAGATCCAAGCCCTTGCCTTCATTTCATTCTTGCATGCAGAAGTTGATGCCTCCTGCTGCAGAAGTGGATACCTAAGACAGGGCACTGAATAAAATTCATCACAATGAACTCCAGCAGTCCCTGCTTGCATAGCCTTAGATCTCAGAACCCTTTTAAAAGAATTTCAGTACCATTATTCTCATTTTATAAAAGGCAAAACAGAGTCACAACGGAATCAAATGACTGCACATATACACTCAAAAGCCATGATCCCAAAGCCTTTGAGCTTGCAAGAGCACCAGGTCAGCAGTGACTGACCCATGGTTTCACATAGTACCCACCTGCCTTCATGTCCCTTGCTGTCACCATTTGAGGCCTATTCTGTTCACGTCTGCAGGGACTTCCAAAGAAGCCAAACCATGTTCACCAACCATGACACAGTATTTGACTCAACCCAGAGAAATTTCCCATTAACCATCTCACCAGCAGTGGCTGATGACAAAATCTCCCTCACACAGGAGGCCCACAATGGCACCGGAGCCCAGCACCCCATGGGGATGTGTCCCAGAGAAGGACCATGGTGCACCCTGCTGGGAACCAGCCCCCAGCCCTCTGGTTAATCCCCATTTTTCCCCAGTTCAGGCAGCAGACAGGCATCTAGGCACCAGGACTGACAGGGGGTTTTATGAATAGCCCATATCTCTGCACCCCAGGGAACCTCCAGCTGTCTCTGGAGCTGCTTGCAAAGCCACAAGGCCAGAAAGTGTCAGCTGGGGCTGGGGGAGCCCTCCCTCACCGGGTCTTGTTGCACAGTCAACTGGTGGGGACGGAGGAGGATGAGGAGGGCAACCCCATGGGAAGCAACAGGATTGTTGGTACCTGCTTGTCACAGAAGCACAAAACAGCCAAAACAGGGAGTGAGTAGGAGCAAAGCAAAACTGGGAGCTGTGGCCCTGGTGAAAGGAAGGCAATGGGGTGCCACAGATGAATGATCCCACCACAGCAGCAGGAACATGCACAGGAAGAGTGATTATCCCCCAGGAAGAGAGAATCATCACAGAATGGTCAGGCTTGGCAGGGACCTTAAATATCATCTGGTTCCACTCCCCAGCCACGGGCAGGGACACCTTCCACTAGACCAGCTCACAGCCCCATCCAGCCTGACCTTGAACACTTCTGGGATGGGGCATTCTCGGTTTGTCAGAGCAACGTGTTCCAGTGCCTCACCACTCTCACAGGGAAGAATTTCTTCCTCATATCTAATGTAAATCTCTCCTTTCTTGGTTTAAATATGTTCCTCCTTGTTCTACCACTATTTGCCTATGCAAAAAGTCATTCTCCCTCTTTTTGTAAGCCCCCTTTAAGTACTGAAAGGCAGCACTGAGCATCACTGCGGACAGGCTTGCCATCAACCCAGGAGCCCCCACTGTCACAACAGTCACTATTGCAGCTCCTTCTTCCTTTCACCCAGCCTGGTCTTCTCTCCCCACTATTCATTCATCCTGCCTCCCAGCTGCCTATCGGCAGAAACAGACTGGAAATGCGGTCCCAGCTCCGAAAAGCTGCTGCCATCTCCTGGAAAGAGGCTTTTTCCCTGGAGAGTGGCGACAGCGTTCTGGGACCACCAGGACACGTGCCAGAGTCGACCTGTGGCCACCGGCACCTGCTGCTCCAGGGATGACCTGATCCTCCCGCACAATGTCACACCTCTCAGCCCGATGAGCGAGGGTGATGTCAGAGAACAGGATTACAGGCTTGTACCTCAGAGAGAACAGGTGGGGTCCGTGGGGACAAGGGCTGGGGCCACCCTTGATGTCAGCACACACTTCAGGAGCACACTCCTTCCAGTAACTTTTAACCAGCACAAACAAGACTGAAGGCACAAGGACTTCCTTCTCCTGCTCCCAAGTGCAAAATCAGAGCTTTTGAGGAGAGGAAACAGTGCAAGATGATTCCCCCCACACCAAGCACCAGGACCCCATCACCGCCAGAAGGCTGAGGGGGAAATCATTGTGCTCCCTGTGTCTTCTTTCCTCTGCAGCACCCCCTGGGCTATGCATGGCTGCCCAAAATATAACCTGCCACTTCCACAGCTCCACACAGAGATAACTGGCAGTCCCAGAAGCCTCTCTCCGGTACTGACATGCATTTTCATAAACACATCTGGCAAACAGTGCTGGGACAGCCTTTTTTTTCCCCTAAAAAAAACCAAAAAACTAAGCCTTGTCTTCCTGATGCTGCTAGACCAAGGAGTTCAAACTGCCCTCCCTGAAGAGCGACGCCTGCCAAGGCACAGCTGATGGCCCCACAGCAAGCTGGTTGTGCCCAGGAGCTCTGAGCTGGCCCGAGTGAGCGTCAGTGCCGTATTTATATCCTTTTATTACGCTTTAAACCACTGGGGAGAAACAGGTGCAGAGCTGTCTGTGAAAGAGTGGCCAGCAACTACCTCTCCTCAAGCCCTGAGCTGTTATGTACACCAGCACAAATACGCACATGAGGGAGGACAGAGCCAGACCTTTTAAATCCCTACTGAGTGTCAAAGCCATGGATGAAATCAGTCCGGGAGGAGGACACACACCAACCCACAGTAAAGATCTGATGGATAGATCAAACACAATTAATCTGACAAGGACACCCTGCTTCAGCCCATGCAACGGTTCAGAGGGGTCACAGTCAGCTGGAGATACCCCACGTGCCTAAGGGAGTCTTTCCTGGGTTCTTCAGCAAATAAATCACTGCTGCCCTTCCACTGCCACTCCAGGAGTGCAGTCTTAGGGGGACCTGCTCTCTCGAGGATGCCCAGAACAGGATGGAAAGGCTGTTCGTGGTGTACATAGGGCTTGGGCTGTACCTCTTACCGTGTTTCTCTGCCAGCAGTCCTGGGGGGGTTGCTGGGGTGAATGTGTCATTCCTCTGCAGAGAGGTAGGAATGCCTCCTTCAGGGTAAAACAACTCTTCTGGACACAGACCAGGCTCTGCCCATTTGAGATCCTCTGAAAGCTACCCATCTTCTTCCTTAGAAGGAGGTTGGTTGGCACATTTACTCAAGGAATCTCCAAGGAAATACCCTTTTACAAACCAGAGTGGAGCCACAGCATCCTCCAGGGAACCAGAACAGAAGCATGGCCTGGGATGGGTAGGTTATCGCCCTCATCCCAGGCAGGATGTCAACATCTAACCTGAAATAAGCTGGACCCAGACCTTCCCAAGGCAAAATTAAGGGACAGCAGGAGGACACCAGTAGCTTTTTAGCCTGAAGTCAGCTGGAACAAGAGTCAAGTGCCCTCACTGAGCAAATCAGCAGTGCCACAACTTGAGTTGTGTCCGGGGACACCTCCCAGCCCCATCCAGCCAAAAACACATTGAGAGGGAGCACCAGGTGATGCCTTCAGGTTCACAGCTGGCTGGCCCACACTCACTTTTCCTTAACACAGGTGAAGGGTGGTATTGGGATTAGCAATGCAATAGCCCAGTGCCTCAAGCCTGCCTGGCCTGGGGCAGTAGCAAGCTGGGCAGCAGAATTCAGTGGAAGCACATGGATTCAACTTGCCTGGTGTTCGCAGGAAGGACACAGGAAGCCTTGGAGTAATTGATCCAGCATTAATACTTCACTGCTAGAAGTCAAAGCTGAGTTTAGCTTTGAAATTCAGCTTTTATGGGTAGAGACATCACCCAGTACTGCACCATACTGTATTACTCCAGAGCAGGATAAATCCAGGTGCCACTGTGACAACTACTATGTTGAAAATGAGCCCTTTTCCTTCCCTTTCTTCCCAAGCAGGGGAGGAACAGGGGAGATCGATGTCAGAGTCCCCTGCAGCCGAGCACCTCATAAATCTCCCCTCTGGAAAGCAGGGCAGCCCCACTCTGCTCCCAGGGAAGAAAGCGGGTATTGTTTAGCCCGGGCCCAGGTACGCCACGGGGAGCGTCTGCACCGAAACCCAAACGCGTGTGCTGTGGGCCGGGCTGCTGCGACAGCCGGGGCTGACAAAGGACTGCAGGTTTCCTCCCCACCAGGCCCCAGAGAATTGTGCTTCCGATTCTTGCATCACACAAGAATAACTATGCACTTCGTAATGGATGAAATGGAAGTACTGAGATCAAGTTCACCTCCACCACTCCCCTCCTGCACATGTGATGGGGATATCTCTTGCTGGACAAAGCTGGGGGGTTCCATTTTCCCCGGCACCATCCCCAGCAAGACAGAGCAAAGCTTTCATAGCCCACTGACCAGCATCCTTCTCCTAGACTTCAAGGCAAAGCTCAGGGCACCTTTCTGTCCCAACAGCCTCGGTTGCAGATCTATATAACATCTGGCTCAACGAGGGGAGACCCCAGTCCTCTGTGTCACTGCCATGGGGAAAATGCTTCCTCTCCCTCCACACACCTCCCCTGGGAAACCAAAGGTCGGGGGAGCCAGAGGGAAATTTATGGGCTTCCCCTCCTAAAAGATTTCTCCAGATGGCTCTCCAATGGTGGATTTTTTTTCCAGGTGAAGGGAGAGAGGAGGAAGGAAGGAGAGGTGGGGAGATGGGTAAGGGCACGACCACAGGTCATACTTGTCTTCTCACAGCAAGGACATTGGGCAGAAGGACCAGCAAGCAGCCAGGCTGCTATTCCCCCTCAAGCCGTGATGGCAGCAGATGTCAGGCTCAGCAGTGTGCACAAAGCCAGCCCAGACTCTGCACTCTCAGCTCATAGTAGAACAACAGCAGAAATCCCCATGACAGCAGCCAGCAGCTAGACTTGCCCCCTGGAAAAGCTCCTTGTGCACACATCAATATTTTGGTGATTTGAAGCAATAGCACTGGGAATAAGCAGTGTTTGAGTTGCAGAGAGGCACTGCACTGTGCAACACTGCCTCTGTTTCAGCCAGACCTGCAAGCACCAGCCTCGCCAAACCCCTTGGGCAGCAGGGCCAGGGGTGACATTATTTCAGTGCCCCTGCTCTTCATACCCGTCACCTGCGGGCAGCCGGCGCAGCAGAACTGCAAGCATCATCCAGCCTCCCCGGATTGCCTGTCAGGAAGAGGAAATGCCACGCATTTTCCAGCTGCTTGTACCTGTGCCAAGTCTAAGTGCCACCCCTAAAAATACCACGGGAAGGAGAGACATGTCACCGGCCGCTTACCCACTGCAGCCACACGGGTATTTTCAAATGAGGCAGCAACATTAAGCAGCTGAGCGAGACCCAGCCTGGGCTTTTGCTCCTCCCCACACGGATCAGACGGTGACAGCCCAGCATCACCCGCCACAAGGCAGCAGCAGAGCCAAGGTAACACATTCAAACTAGCAGGAGTCAACATCCCAGAAGCTGCTCTCGGCATCCACAGGGCACCCCAGGGGCTTTGACCTGTGCTTCTAATGAAATTAAGCTCCTGCAATGCTCCTGTCTGACCAGTGGCCAGCCCTGCATTGCTTTAGCCCAAAAAATTTTGATCTCTCTGGCAAAAGACCTCAGGCACGTTGCTGGCTTCCCAAAAACCCACAGCCTCCACTCCTCAGTAGAGATGGGGCAGTGGCACCCACACAGAGCAAAGCTGCTCTGTTTGCATCGACATCCAGCACAAAAAGCATTCCTCAGCCCCAGACAAGCGCACCCAGTAGACCACAGCCTGGCTGGAGCAGCTCTCCTGATTTTTATTTTTTTTTAACTGAACAGTGCCTTATTTCCAGTTCCGACTTATTCTGAATAAATCAAGATGAAACCATGCAGCTCAGTAAGAGTTACCTTCTTGTTTTCAGCTGCTTTCCTGCCCCTGACAGGAAGAGATGCTTGGGACAATTCAGGGAGGCATTAGACACCCCAATGCCCCACAGCCCTGGGGGGGGCACATGGAAGGGCTGAGCTGGGTGTCATCTCCCTGCAGCCTGAGCCATTCCTCTGGGTGATTTGCGCCTCTCAAAAACTGGCCCAATCCAGGGCTATCGCATTGCCGGCACTGGGCAGGGAGAGCTCAGCGGCGTCTCCTGCCTCCCCTCCAAAACAGATCCCTGCAGCTGACGGTACCTTCGTAATTCTCCCCGACACGCTCTAAAACGAGGGGGAGCTTTGCCATTTGCTGTTGAAGCAGTGCCACCCTCTCACCCCGGCTCCTCAAAGATCAAGGTGCAAGCCTTCAGGAGCACCCGCACACAGCAAGATGGATGAAACACCTTGGGAGCACCCAGAGGCGAGAAACGCAACAGCTTCAGCTCA
Source organism: Ifrita kowaldi (assembly GCA_013398055.1). Lineage (NCBI taxonomy): Eukaryota > Metazoa > Chordata > Aves > Passeriformes > Cinclosomatidae > Ifrita > Ifrita kowaldi. The sequence goes on along the minus strand of VZRS01011622.1, from coordinate 344,346 downwards.
GCAGCCTCTTTGAGGGGATCATCTGCAAAGGCAGCAGAGCCCACCTCTGCCTGCACCCGGGATATAGAATAGGCAAAACTTTTCTGCCCAATTAATATAGAGAATTTAAGAGTTTAAACTAATAGAGCTGAAATGTCAGACTGGCTAAGCAGGACTCCACAGTGCTTATTTAGAGCAAAATAATGTACTTTTTTCTATGCAATGCACTCCTGTCACCTCTTTGAAGCCGCCTCAAGCCTTGCTTGAATGTCTGGACTCAGCAGGCCCACCTGATGCCTATGAGCATCCCAGGACAAAAGGCTTCTGTGAGGATGAAGCGGGTGTCCAGGGGTGGGAGTGCAGAGGCCACCAGGGGCACATGTGCAGCTGCCCCAGATCCAAAGGGATGCACCAGCACGATGGGGAAAATTGATGATGATGAGGGAAGTCCATCAGACTGCGTGCTGGCCCCGCAGATTGATGGCCTCTGCAACGAGCCACACATAATGGCCAAGTTCAGGCCGCAGTGGCCGGGAGCTGAAAGACAGCAGCCATAAATAAGCTGGGAAAAAGAGGGAAGACAGAAAGCTGGCAGGGATAAATAAATACTCATGCTGCAGCAGGGCTGGGGGTAGGCATGGGAAGAAGGGCTGCAGCACCATAATGGGATGCAGCCCACACTGGGATGGAGATGCTGCCACAGAAATGGCTGCTTTGGAGTGAGATCTCCCCATTCAACAACGCTGAGTTGTTTCCTCCCCAAACCATCTTTTCACTCAAACCCACAGCCAACTGCCAAGTGTGGGAGTAGGGTGCCACATGTCCTCCCCCCAAAATATAGTGCAGGGGAACAAGTGTAACCAAAGGGGCTTGGGGCAAGGGATTTTAGGGTTATAATCCCACTATTACCAAAGCTCCAACTCACTCTGAGGCTCCCAAGACCTTGGCATCTCAGCAAGTTTCTCCCTGACTGACCTGGCCAGCTGGGCTTTCCTCATCACCTTCCTCAGCCGACAGTATCAACCTCAGACTGTTCCCCCTTTCAGTTATTGCCCAACAATGAATAGGGGAGATGGGGGGAGCGGAGGGAGCGGAGATGGAGTTTTCCATCATTGTCCCCCATCTGCTTCATTCAGGACAGTTACTGTTCTCCGGCGTAAATAAGCCCCTTGCATTTTGTTGTGGTCTTTTCTCTCTTTCACTCGTCTCCGCCGTTTTGTCAGGAAAAACCTTGCCCAAAGACCCGTTGTGATTTACTGCTGCGTTAACAAATGTCAGAGCTCGGGAGCCTTGTAGGAACCGCTCGCTGGCAGCCTGCCTGGACAAACATACTAAAAGTCAACCCTGGCGTGGATACTTGAGGAATTAGTGTCCATACAAAGATGCATTAAATACAGGGAGAAAGATGGGGGATTTTTACAACGGAGGCTTGAAAGCTTCCTCTGGGCTGTTTAACATATGGTGCTTCTTCCCTGCACCTGCTCCTCACTAGAGCAGCTCCTGGATTCCCGTCCTTGTCACTGGACCCAAATGCCACTCGAGTTACCATCCCCAGTGGGTGCTGCGGGTCTGGCAGGGGCTGAGCCACCTGCGAGGTGGGGGTTTGCACATCCACATGTTAGCAGGTGATTTTGCCCCAACCCTCTTCACCAGATGGGCTTTGCTGGTAGTGGACATATAGAGCCCTGCTCAGCCAGGCAAAGTTCCCTACTTGCTAACAAATATTTTTTTTTTAATTCAATAGACGGAGAGAAATTTTTTTAAAAATCCATAAATCAAACATTTTGCTCATTAAATCCTTACGTCCAGCTCAGCCATAGGGGAACACAGACCCAGAGTACAGGCAGGGAGAACCATCAGGAAAACAGAGACACAGTGGCAAAAATAACAATGTTTAAAAACTGTCAGCATTTCCTCAGTGGCTGCCAGGAGCTCCTCGGCCCTGCCTGTGTTTGGCTGGACCCTTGCTGCCTTCAGCCCAGGCCAATCATGCATCCCACACAACCCCACCACTCTGTTGTTGTCGTTTGCTCAAATCCCAGGTGCTGCATTAGAGAGGAATATTTTGCGTGTGCGTTGTCTGTATGTTTTAGAAGTTAATTCCTCCTCTACCACCTTCTGCTCAACAGATTTGTCCAGCATCACTGTAGAAGGCAGCCCTGTGCCAGGAGAGACACACTCAGCCTTGCAAAGCATGGCCAGGCAATGTTCCTTGGCCGATGCCAAATTTCCAAAAAAACAAAAACAGAATATAGAAAAATGTCATGCCCTAAAATTTAAAAATGAGGTAAAATTAATACCCCATGGGGCTCTCAATTGCACAAAACATTTTTCCCAAGCAAGTCCATTCCCATATATGCACTGTCTGGGCAGTGCATGTATGGGAATGGACTTGCTTGGGAAGCAGAGGTGGATGAGGAAGGCTCTGGAAAGGCAGTTATAAGAATCAATGTGCTGTAAATCTCCTGCATTAAGTGGGATATCATAACCCATGGTGATTTGGCAACTTAGGAATCATCATGTTGACCCAGCTGACATGATGTTACCTTAGTTTACCTCTGCGTTCTGCCTCTAAACCAGAATCCTCACCCACCAGGCAAGACCCAGAGGAGCATGCTGGAAATGGAAGGAGAAGCTGGCAATCTCTCCTGGGTATTTATGCAGATGGCAGGGAATGGATAAAAGAACCACTTTCCCCCACCACACTACATCCTCCCTGAGCCAGGCCAGCAGAGGCGAAGCCATTTTCCTGCAAGCCTGGACCTTGTGTCCTCACCACAAAGGTTTGCCTGCACAGTCACAGCCGGGAGTGGGAAGGGGAAGATCCAGCCAGACAGTCGCACCTGCTCACACCCCCACACCACTGGCCTCCTGCAGGGCACAGCTCACCTTTCCCAAAAACACATTTGCTGGATGAAACCCTCTTCTTCCTCACACCATGATGACTTTTCCCCACCCAGCCTCTTCCTACCAAAAAGCTGTTCCTCCATCAGGTGTGTGCCAACAATCCAGGAAGGGGCTTTAATCTCCAAAACAGCCAGGATGTAGGCCACAGAGCCCTTCAGCATAGCAGCTGGCCCACCTGCATAGAGCAGCAGCTCAGCTCTCTCCCCAAACTTACACCCTTCTACACCAAGCTGGGGGAAGGGAAAGAGCAATACCCCCAGGCTGGGCTTAAATAGAGCCAGACCATGGGTGTGGAGAGGACCCTGGTGAGGCTGCTCGGAGTCATTAATGCCGATTAGTGCCCTCAAGACTTGACACAACTAATAACAGGAGTCCTGTCCCTGCTGGGGTTCATCTTTGGGGGCCTCACAGACCTGTCTGCCCCTAAGATGTGCCTAGTGTGTTTCCCCATGCCCTGGTTAATCCTACATCCAGCCCCTCCGGACTGTTGGATCCAGTGCAGGATTAGTGCACACAGACTTTCCTTTCCCATCCGCAAAGCTCAGTCCAAAGTCACCCTTGTTCTGCAGAGCATTCACTGGCTGAGCCTGCTGTGGTCTGTAGAGGCGATGAAGAGGCTTCTGAAGAGCCTCTGAAGAGGCTTCATCGCCTGCCAGGCAATGAAGCTCAGCTCAGGCATGAGCCGGGTCCTGAAGCAGAGGGAAAGCTCTGGCTGCGCTTCCCGCCCCAGGAAGCCCCAGCACCTCTGTGGGGCCGTCGGCTCTTCCCCCAGCCACTGCCAACCCAGGTGCCAGCCAGGTCCGGCACATCCCAGCATCCCCAAAGCCACCTCTCCAGCCAGCCTGGGCTGCAGCACCTCTGACAAAGCCCAGTCTGTTCCTCGCCTTGCCACCGGTGCCGCGTATATCACCAGGCTGCCCCTCGGCTTTTCCATGGGACACAGCTCCGCGATGAATGGGTCCCTGTTCCGCCCTCGCTGTGGGACCAGTGGGAAGGTTTCAGCCTCCGCGGCACTTTGTAACTCGGGATTTTATTAGCCCCCAGCCCCTCCGATTCCGAGAAGCTCTAAAAAGAGATTTTGAATTCCATGGTCTGTTTTTTCATTGGGAGTTAAAATACCTTTCATCATCACACATGGCAGAGCAGAGTTACAGAAAAGGGGAGGGGAGGGAAATTAAAGTAATTGGGGGAAGTTACTGGAATGCACAAGGCCTCTCCAGACGCATCCCTCCCACGGGAAAGGAGTTTCCATCCCATCTCACTGTGGCAGGAAGAACTCTGACTGTCCAATCAGCATTTCTCAGCCTTTGAAGGACACGGAGAAGCCCCTCTGCACAGACCCAAGGCAGAGGTGTGGTGGGGAGCCCTTAGCAGAGGCTTGGGGCTGCCTGCCATGGGCTGCTTGCTCCCAAAACCCAGCCTGCCAGCTTGTCGGAGCCTTTACAAGCCCCCAGACTCACACAGAGCAGGAGCATGGCCATTTAGTCCAGGTGAAAAAAGTTCTTCAACTGAAAAGTAAGAAAAAAACTTAGGAATGCTGACTGGAGTTAATAAAGTCATGAAAGCCATATAAAGAGTAATGAGTGTTGAGAAAGGGCTCTTTAACTTCTATTTCGATACAAATACTAAACCAAAAGTACATTGCTGTGCCTTAGTGGTTGAAATACACCCATCAGGTTTTTCTGACAGAGGTCGTGCAGTTTGGCTCTGGAGAGATGAGCCCCATGGCCAAGGCTTTTTATTGAAACTGAATTCTTTAAAAATCTTGTAGGTATATATAAAGATATAAAAAGAACTGGGAAAACAATCTGGCTTCTAGGAATACGAAAATGCTGGGCCAGTCCATACCTGGCTGATGCCCTTCCAAGGTATCCTACAGGGCAGAGGTGTCTTGGAGGAGCACAGGGTTCCAAGGCTGAAAGCAGGGCTTTGCTCCAAAATGCCCTATAGCAAAAACGCAGCTCCCCAGTCCCGCTTCTGCCAAACTCAGTCTCCACTGATGAGATTATCCTGGGAGGGGTTACACCAACAGTAATCAAGAAGCCACAGGGTTCCCCCGTCTGAGTTTTACAGGGCCGACCTTGCCGGGGTGAAAAGTACAGGGGGAGCAGTGGGAAAGGCAGCCCAGCCTCTTCCTCTCCCAGCTGCTTGGATTTTTAATTTGCTTTCTGCAAATCCCCACTTCTGCAGCAAAGCCAGTTCATTGCTGTGGCCCTGCCAGGGCCAGCAGTGTGGATGTGACAGCAGGAGATGGGATGGAGAAGAGCAGAGAGCAGGAGCAGTGCCAGTGGCAGAGGGGACGGACACGCTGCCTTCCCACGGGAACCCCCACACCAAAGCCAGGCGTGGGGGCATGAGAGGTGGCAAGCATTGTTAGGGCACAAGCTCAGGCCACAGGAGCCAAAACTGGCCAGTGCTATAAGAAATGCATATTTTCCCCCCCTCAGGCACCTACCCAAGGTTTCTCCACACACTGTTAGCAGATCTTATTTCTGCCTGGGCCAGCCTGCTTGGGAATAATGCAAATGCAAAAATCGAGCAGTTTGATGAAATAAAAAACAACTGACAAGTAAGTAGATGAAGAAATATGTGGGGAGCTGCAAACCGTCTCAGCCACTTCAGCAACGAGTCTGGACAGGACAGTCATAGCCATGCCATGGCACGGACCTTCAGGCCGGGAAATGGTCTAAATCAGGCTGCTTCCCTGCAGTATCCTGGGCTGCTTCCTGAGATATTGTTATTTTTCTTCACCCTCTTGATGTATTGGCCTGCAACATATTCGGGGGCCCCCAGTGTGTGCCAAGAAGCCTCTGGCTGTGACGCACCAGCCCGTTTTAGGCAGCCAGCAGCCGCTCCTTCCTGCGGGAGCTGGGAAGCCAGGGCTCCCCAGGGTTCCCCCACCCTCTGGTCCGGGGAACCTGATGCAATCATTTTTAACACCATCGAGGGCTGTGAAAAATGGCAATTTGAGGGAATGAAGACTATGAGCAGCATCTCTGTGGCCCTGTGAACTGTCTGGAGCTGTCTGAAAAGCAGAGCCCATTGCACTGCTCCAAAATGTAAGCCATCCCCTGAGTTTTCCTGGATTTGGTCAAATAAAGATAGGGAAGGAAAAAAAATAAAAACAAGCCACACCTTTCCTCAGCCTGGGTCCCAGGCAATAAAAATATCTTGGAGCAGGAGCCCTGGCTTCACAGCTTGGCCAGTGACGCAATCGTGCTGTGAGCCAAGGCAGTGGGGAGCTCACCTACATCGCTTGGCTTTGTTTTTCTATGGCGTGGATTTTGAGGATCCCAGTTCCCAGGCAGCATTGGCAGAAGTCATTTGAGTAAGGAAATGAATGGTCTTCCCTTCCTAATGCTCCCACGGACCCCTTCTCCTCATCCTCCTCCCTGTCCATCGCCTGCTTGGAGCACTGGTGAACCCCTGCAAAATCCCAAAGCTCTCCTGGGGACCATACACCCAGGGGCACATTTTTCCAAGTGTCTCTCCAAATATATATGTCAGCAGCAGAGAGGGGAGGAGAGCAAGAAAAAAAAGCATTTTGTGAGTATCCGTCTGTTTGCAGATCATTAATTCTCCCTGGGGAGCCCCAGAGCTCTTTCATCTGCTTTTTGCTAAGTTTAGGTCACGGAGGTTTTCGGGTGCAAGTGTGGTTCAGGGAAAGGCAAAGGCGCTTTGGGCTTTAGCAGATCACTGAGGAGGAATTTGGGCAGGCAACAGGAAAGCACTTTCCCCGGCTGGGAGGCATCCAGTCAGGACAGAAACAATCCTGGCTGCTGGAGGCTTTTACAAAAGTAAGAATAGATGTTTACTCGCAGGAAAGCGAGGAACGGAAATAGTTATCAACACCATTGTTTGCCACAAATAATTTCACCTTCTCTAGTCATATGGTGCATTCAAAAAAAGCCCTGCTCTTTCTTATTTAACATCTCATACCGGGGGCAATTACGTAGCCCTTACGTAGCTGGGCTCACCCCGGCCGGCCCCGAGGGCTCGGCTCAAGCCCACCCCACGGCAGAGCCCGTTTCCCATCACCTCCACATTGCTTTCTTGCTCCCCAGCGCCTGGTGGCCAAGACGACCTGACCTGAGTTCCGGTTTTATGACGAGCTGCCCCTCTGCGGCTGCATTTAGGGGGCTGACAGCTCTGTAATTGCCTTTTATGAAACACCCTTCCACAACCCGGAGTGCAAGAAACTTCTCAGTGTTCAGCTAAGAAACCGTCTCTAACACGTGCTGGCTGCAGCATCGTTTGCCTGGGGTCCCTTCCCCTGACTGCAGTGGGGTTTGGGGTTTCATGGCGAGCTTAGGCAATGTCAGAGCAGCAGGGGACCAAAAACCTCCCCAAAATACTGCTCTTCAGGCAGAAAGTTTGGTCTGTCCTTCTCTGAGGTCTCCCCGGCATGTTGCTCCTGGGGAAGGGTCCTTCCCGGTCTGAACCACAACTCCCTGCTTTTCCATCGGGACCTTGTGAAGGGCTCCTTCCTCTCCTGCCATGACCTCCCCCGTCCCCTCGCAGCCCCCTACAACCGATGGCTCCCTGAAAAAGGCAGTGTGCCCGAAGCCCGTGTCCGGCCAAGGCCAAGGGCGCAGGATCCCAGCACCATCTCCTGGTAAGGCACCGCCATGCACGGCCCGCAAATCCCCCTGCAAGCCTGGGGACCACCTGGAGAGATAACCCGAGGCTGCGCAGACCCCAATCTTCCGCGTGTCTGGCCAAGTATGGGCATCTTCCCCTTTCCCTGGCACCACGGCCGGCCCCGTGTGGCTGCGGGCGCAGGTCCGCCGGTTGCATCCCGCGGTGAGCGGCAGCTGCCTGCTGTGGGGTGAATAGCGGCGCGGCTCGCCCGAGAAAGGACCGAATTTAATTTGAGATGAATGGGCACCTCCCTGCGGCCCGTGACATTTTCATTGCGGGCTAACAAGGGGAGAAAAATCCAATTAGGTGACAAAGAGGGTCCCTAATCGGCCGTGCAGCCCGGCGTGGGGCAGCCAGGACAGCACAGCATCCCACAAGTGAGCAGGGACAGACCATGGGAAAACAAGAAAACACTCCAAAAGATTCCTCTTGCGATAGTGCAGAGGCCATAGTGCAGGATGGCAAGTGCACTCAAAAAATGCATTTATAACGTTGCTATTTGCACCCCCAGGGTCCCAGCTGTGAGTCTCCCAGGCCACTGAGATAAAATGCCCCAAAGGGAGCTCGGCAAGGCAGGGACATCTCCCAGCTAGAGATTCCAAGGGCAGGGATAAGTAACCTGCAGCCAGAAGCATGCTGCTCCTCAAAGAAAATATTAATAAAATTTGGCAGACTCCTCCCATGGCACCCACCCACCACCCAATGTTGAACAAAACCAAGTTCCAGGAGCAGGCGAGGATGAACCACATCTGGGTTTATTACCAAGGCGGCTTTTTCAAACCACAAAAGGTTTTGGATAAGCTGGATTGCAGTTTTTCCAGCAACAGGTGCCTTTTCCCAGTTTGAATGTGTGCAGCCAGCAGTACCATTTATCTGCAAGCTCTGGTGCCTCAAGTGGGGAGGATTGATGGTGGGACCCCCACACATGCAAATCCCCCTCCTGCCAAAATGCGGGGACATTGGGGCATCACGGGATGCAGCAAGGGCATAGCAGAGCACTGGGAAAGGCAAGGGGGGCACTCACATAAATAACAGCTGGGGTTTGGAGGAAGGGTGATAAATGGGAGCGCCGCAATCCCTCAGGAATTATTAACGGTGGGGGAGGCTGAAACCTTGGCTTTGCCCCAGGAGCCGGGCTGTGTGGAGAAAGCCGATGGGTGGGAGCGGGCAGGGGGAACAGATGGCTGGGGGAGGCCCAGGGGTCCGGCCGGGAGCGGGGGCTCTCCACAGCACAGCGCGAGGAGCTGTGGTGAGGTACGGCAGCTGTGTCTACCCCAGGACACAGCTGGCCTGCGCTGGGGGAAGGACTCCTGTGCCCTCTCCTCCCTGGAGCCCCTCAGGTGGCTCCAGCCACAGCTCCAGGTGGCCACCGCTGAGTATTGACCCAGCACTATCTCAGCTCCCACCTTATCAGGGCAAGAGCCAGCTCTGGGCACCAGCACCTGCCCCATTAATCTTCCCCCTGTCCCGCAGGCGTGAGGTCTCGGTGCCTGAAACAACCTGCCCAAGGGGGGAGCAGCCGGGCTTGGGCCCTGGTGCCCGGCACCTGGGGATGATGGATTGGGACCCGGGAGATGACAGGGATAGGGTTTCTCTTTTCCTCTTCAGCTCGTGCTATTGTCCCTGCTCTATAGAGGAGATCACCCTTTATACCAGGGCATATTGGTGGCAACTTTTTCCACTGAAATGTGTGTGCTGAAGACTGGGGATGTGGTGCCTTGTGGAAGAGAGAAAAGGAGCTCCACTTGTGAACACAGGGTGGGAAGGAAGGGAGAGATAATTTCCCTGCAGTTTTGATCTGAAATAACAAGCTGAACCTGGGCGAGCAGCCCACATTTCACCCACAGCCTTTAGGCTGAAGGTGGAGATGTGCCAGAGCTGCACAAAGTCCAGGCAAAATCATATCTGAGGCCCCAGAAAAATGAGGTAAAGCCTCACAGCTCTGGCTGAAATGAAAACAAAAGGCAGCGATTCTTCATGGCTGCAGCTGCACAACCCCTGGCTTCAAGGGTTAAATACGCTCAGAAATATCAGTGGGGACCATTAAGCACAAAATCTCTGTATGTCCCTCAGGGAGAGAATCCCCAGCAATGATGGGGGGGCTGAGGTGATTCCAGAAGTTTCATCCCCAGCATTCTGCTCTCGCCTGTGCCCCAGGAAACACCACTATGGTGGGTGTACGGAGCTTAGAGGGCCCAGAAATTTCCTCGTGGGAAAACTCCTGCTTGCCCCCACATGGGTTTTCTAAGGACTTTCCAGGTGAGAAAATAACCAGGGAGGCAGGGTGATCCAAGGAAAGGCAACACTGAGCTTTTGCCATAAAACCCACCAAAGGACACTGTGTGTCCAGGAATGGAGAAAGATGCTGGGAGTGTTATCACACACCGCCTCACCTCCTCCTCTGGGAAGGAAGAGCACCACTAAATGCTCTAAGCTGAGAAGAGTCCAACTAGCCAGCCAGGAACTTGGATTCACAAGCTGACAGAACCTGCTCAGAGATTAGTTAGCACAGTCTAGCCCAGTTCAAAATATGAGTGCACATTTATCTACCCTTTTCCTGTGCACTCTGAAGCCCATAGCTCCCAAAGGGCAGTGCAGAGCAGTCTTGCTAGAAAGCAGTGCTGTCGCATCAGCGCTGCAAAGCCTTTGAGCAGAGCAGAAGACACTGTGGCAGAGGCCGTGTCAGTGGCTGCTCCCCAGGGAGCTCACTGCTTGGCCGATGCTTCTGCCCTCTCTTTAAAAGCCCCATAAACCCTCAGGTTATGTTTCCTTTGACACAGGAAGGCCCAGCTCTTTTGGTGAGGACACCACATGAAGCCCAGGCAAGGCTTAAGGTGGTTAGGGGTACTGGCACCCAGTACTATACACCCTCGTGCCCTCCCCTCTATGCTGTGCAGACGGGATGGAGTTTCCCCCTTCCTTACACAAACTTGGGATCTCTTTTCAGCCATTGCCTTTTTTTTTTTTTTTTTTTTGTATTGATTTTTAAAAGGAGGCACTACAGCTTTAAAGAGCTTCCCAGACTTGCCTTTGTGACCGGAGGAGAGGGTGGGGTGGTGGCGGAGGTGGGGACCCAGAAGAATGAAATAAAGAGAAGTACAACAAAAAGAAGTTAAAAGTGTGAGTGACAAGTTTTCGGCAACAGGCTTCAGCCCCTGTGGGGTCGTTTGGGCGAAGAATGGCTACAAATGAACAAATGAGCTGGATTTTCATGCTTGGTGGACGGTGAATGAATAAGCATCTTTTAAAACCCTATCAGGAACTCTTTGGATTGTCATTATGGCTGGGAGGAGGGGGGCAAAGGCAGACTTTTGAAGGCTGATCATGTGAAAGAATCCCGATTCTTCGCCTTTTTCTCTGCCAGCAAGCACGGCTACACCGAAACGTGAAGACAGCGCAGCCGCAGCCAAGCATCCTGTCATGGCCCAGCACAAGAGCACTTCTGGGGGACACTGATGTGCCCCCATGCACTTTGGAAGAGGTGAGAGGGTCTGCTTTGCTTGCAAGAGCCCCCGCTGGTTCCCAGTGGCGTGGAGGGGACAGGCAGTGGTTTGCAGCCTCCTCCTCCGAGAAACCTGACTGCAGTGTCAGAGGCAAACAATGTGAGAGGGCAGGAAGCAACTCACTTAAAGCCGTATTTAGAGCACAGAGTGGAGGCCTGAGGTCAAAGGAATTGTCCCGGGATTATGGGAATCACCTTCATTTTCTTGCCAGCCTTCAGACACGAGGGAGCCGACCAGAAGCAAGGAGGAGGGGGATGAGCCTGTTGCTGAGGAAAGGACCTGGGTGTTTCCCCTTCCCTGGCCCTGACAATGAGCCTGTCTTCTCTGAACCACGCAAATAATTTACAGCCTCTGTTTTCAGCTGTTTGTTATCCTCAATCCCCCATTTTAACCTCCACTAGAACAGAGCATTGGTGAGACAGTTGCAGAAGGCTCTACAGCCAGAGTTTGCTGAACACCTGTAAAGCCACAGTTCAGCAGCCACAGAGGAGAGAGAAGATTCAGAGAGAGACAGGTATAAAGTCTCGTTTCTGTAATAAATTATAATACCACATGTTCAAAAGCTCATAGAATTGCAGAATTGTTAAATTTGGAAAAGACCTTTAAAATCACCAAGTCCAATAGACTTTCTTGTCTAAACAGAAGGAGATCTAAAACTGAGTATTGAGGGCATGAAAACATCAGCTTGTAGCGAAGTATTCTCCCCTGGCTGCAAAAGTGAAAGTTGAGTTCACCTGGCATGAGATTTCAGCAACCAAACCTGGCAGGGCCCAAGTTAAGTTGGTTTTCATCCTGTCGCCTGCAAGTATGTGAGGGCACAAGCCTGTGCCTCTGAAATGGTCGCGGTCCCAGCAGCCACCTGTTTCTCCCACATCAAAAAGTCCGGAGGCCATTACAGCAGCCGTGGTTATAAAAGCTGGGCACTGGCGCTGAGACAGCCCCGTCAAGAGAAATGAGACCATCATGCACTAAACATAGAGAAAAGATAAATGGAAAAGGAGTCTTTCAGTCTTCATTATCAAGTTTCCATGGGTTTGCCAAAACCATAGCAACCAGTTCAAGCAATGATTAACCTAATAATGTGGAGGCAAAGAAAAAAAAACGCATTCAAGCCCCTAAAGCAGA
>VZRS01011622.1:302680-329298 GCA_013398055.1 Ifrita kowaldi | reverse complement strand
CGTCGTGCCGCGCCGGGATCCCCCGCCCCTGCCCGCCCCTCTCCCCCGGCCCAGCCCCGCCCGCCAGCCCTCCCCTGGACGGGACCCCCGGGCCGAGCCGCCGACCCCGGGCGGGGGGGCTGCACCACGGCCGGGGCGGCCTCACTCTCCGGGGCTCCGCTGGGGTGCAGTGGGGGTCGGGGCGGGGTACAGGGCCCCAGCGGTGACAGGTGGCTCCCCAGCACTCGGCTGCGTAACGTGGGGAAGCGCCGGGCCCCGAGTAGCCGGGGACGCAGGGCAAGGCCAGGCGGTGTCTCCCCCGGTGCCAGACGTGAAGGTCCAGCTGGTGCTATTCCGGCTCCGCTCCCCTTGGCACAGCTAGAACCACTTCCCGCTGCTCTGGCGCCGCGGGGCGCTCTCGGGACATCCCCTCCGATCCCGGAGGGGAGCCAGGGGACCCCGCCGCCTCCCGTCACCCTTCTCCTCTCCCCTGCAGCACCGGGAACATCATCGCGCATCGACCGGCGGAGCTGTGGGCGCTGCGCTGCGGCCGGCGAGCGCCAGCACCGGAGGGGACGGGACGCCGTTCTCCAGCCCCCACCCGCGTCGTGACTTTGCTCCCGCAAGTGAAACAGAGGCTGGATCCCGCGCGGGAAGGGCCCTCCCAAGGCCCGAGGCCACCCCAGCCCCGTCGGCCCGGCTCTGGGCCCGGGAACAGCCGCGCTGCTGCCGGAACTCAGTGCGCAAAACGTGCCCGGGACTTTTGCGCACCGGCTTCAGCGGGCGGCGGGGAGCGGCCCGGGCCGGGGGCATCTTTCCCCGGCGGAGGGCGAGGGATCGGGGGCAATGGGGCCGGGCTCCCCCTGCACGGCACGACGCCCCCGGGGGTGCGGGCAGGACCGCCCGGAGGGCGCAGCCCCGGCGGGGCGGGAGTCCCCCCTCTCCTTCACCAAAGTGGCGCGGCGGACCCCGGTCTGGGATGCCTGTGCCGGGAGCGGCCGGAGCGGCCCCGTTGGGCGCCGGCGGGGCGGGGGACAGATCCCCCTGACCGGCCTAGTCCCTGGCTCCGCGGGGTGGCCTTGGCCGGCGCGATGCGCGGCGGTGTGAGGCTGTGCGCGCTGCCTCTCCAAGAGCGCGGTGCAGCGGGCGGACAGCCCCGCGGGGAGGGCGGGGGAGGGTGCCGAGGGGGGCCGGCCACCGCGGCGGCTCGGGCGCCCCTTCTCGAGGGGCGGCTCGGAGGGCAGCGGAGGATGAATAGGAAGGGCCCGGCGGGGTTGGGGGTTTTTTTTGTGCCTCTGCAAATGGATGACAAAAAAATCTGGCGAGCGAGTTTCCAAGCCTCAGACTGCCCACTTCAAACGTCCTTCAAACAAAAGCTGAAGAGGAAAAGAAAGCCCCACCTGGTACCGCTGTTTGCTAAAATAATAATAAATAGATTTCGTTTAATAAATAATTACAAGAGATTGTAAAGTGGAGTGCTTTGGGAAGCATTAATCATGGGGCTGGGGGCAGACATCACCTGCTGGCAAACAAGACAACTTTATTGTTAAATCACCTTCCCACTGCCACTTTCCGATAACTCCCTCCCGTCGCCACAAAGCCCGGCCGGGGATGTTTACTCATAGTTAGCATAACAAGCACCATATTACCACGAACGTGATAAAAACCTGCGGGGGCACTGCTGCGGGCTCCCGCTCACACCTGGCCGGGCCGCCCGGTGCGGAGCTGGCACCCAACGGCCCTTCCAGGAGGGGCCCTGCTGCCGTTTACATTGGCCTGGTTTATGCTGCTTTATAACAGGTTTACTGCAATCCCTATCTCCCGGCCCTATTTGTCTTATTTTATTGAAAACATATGGTAACCAGAGCGGCCCCGGCTCATCCCTCGCCTGCCAGGCGTCGGGAACGTTTGGCGAGCCGGGGCTCGGCCGCAGCCCGTCCGCCCGCTCGCCGGGGTCTATTTGCTCGGGAGAGGGGAGGGCAGATAAGGCTGGGCCCGCTCTCCATCCTGGGGGTGATCTCAGGGTCTGGGGGCCGCGGGCCGCTCCGCACCCTCCACCCAGCCCGGGGCCACTGGTGCGCGCCGGCGGGGCCGGTGATGGGGCGGTGGCAGCGGCGGGCGCACGGCGGAGGCACCTGCCCCAGGGGCCTCCCCGTCCTCCCCCCGCTCCCCCTGGCCGGGCTGCTCAGGAGGTACCGTGATTTGCGGTGCCATATGTCGGGCGGGTCGGCGGAGCAGCTGCTGCCCCGGCCCTACCTACCCGGCGCATAATACCTGGGAGCCGCAGCCCCGCGTCCCCCCTTTGAGAGGGCAGCGCGGCGGGGCCGGGCCCGCGCCGCTGTTTTGTGACTTTATTGTGGCGCCCAACAGATGCACGCCGGCCCCTCCTGCCCCTCGCCCCGGTGCGAGCGCGCTGCTCGGGACACAAGGAGCACAGATGCCAGGCGCAAGGTGCACCAGATGCCCCCCTTTGTGAATACAAACAATATTTCTCCCTTCCTCCCCCCCTTCCTCTTTTTCCTATAAGAGTGAGAGAAGAAGAGGCGCAAAAAGAAATACATATATATATATATATATATATGGAAACAAACTGGAGAGGAAAGGCGAGCCCTCGCAAGAGGCGGCTGGAGCGCGTCCCCGGAGCCGCCAGACGGAGCGCACGGGCGGGCGCAGCGGCGCGGCCCCGGAGAGGGAGTCGGCCACGGGCAGGGACCAGGAATGCTCGCCGGGACGGAAGGAGCCGCCTCGGGGAGTCGTTCATTACCTGGTGAGCGCTGAGCTGGGCACAATAGAACACGGTCTGTCCGTTTAATGGGCAGCTGAGGGGTGGAAGTTCCAGAGCCAGCCAATATGAGCGGTCCTCAGTACGTGTTACGTTATCATACATCAAAATGCCCCTTGGGGCCGCGAAAATGCTCCAAGGACTGGAGAATCTCTGCTATGAGACAATCTGAGAGAGCTGGGGATGTTCAGCCCGGAGAAGGGAAGGCTCTAGGGAGATGAGACCTTAGAGCCCCTTCCAGTGCCTAAAGGGGCTCTGAGAGAGCTGGAGAGGTCCTGGCACAGGCTGCCCAGAGAAGCTGTGGCTGCCCCATCCCTGCAATCATCCAAGGCCAAGCTGGACAGGGCTTGGAGCAACCTGGTCTAGTGGACAGCATCCCTGCCCTTGGCAGTGGGGAGTGGAACTACATGATCTTTAATATTCCTTCCATCCAAACCATTCTATAATTCTATGATTCTGCAGAAGGAGAAAAAAGCCCTGGGATAAGGGATGCTGTCACTTCACCAGAAGAGAAGCCCTGATAGAAAGCCCAAGAGTTTTCAGTGTGCCATCCCACTCTACAATAAACCTCTCTCCATACTTATGTGCCCTTAAAACAGCCTGACGGGAGATGGCTGCATAAGGCTGCAAGAGCAGGCAGCTGTTCTGAGACATTCTGGATCAGAATGCAACAATCTTTAGCATAGAAAAAGCCTGGATTATCTCTGGATAGGAGAGAAGAAAGGAAAAGAAATATCATGGAGAAAAAAGGCAGGGAACCGATGCCAAGTGCAAAAGGGTCAGTTGGGTTCTGGTCTGTGATGCCTGCAGGTGGTCCTGTGAAACCTGTTACCTTAAAATATTTACTCAACCATCCAAGCATCTACCCAGGCAGAGAAGGATGCTCCTCACTTCTCTGGGAGCCAGTCTCCTCCTGTCATTCCCACCTCTGCTGGGCTTGCTCCCCTCCCCATTTGTGGGCAAGTGGCTCCTTGCCCCAGCCTGTCTCACCTGCCAGAAAAAAGGGTTTCTCCTCCACCCTGATAATAGCCTGGGCAGGTGGGGTGGGTTACACATCTCCCTCACTTAGGTTTTCCAAGTTCTTTATACTTCACACCAAGTTTCTGGTGAGATCTTCCAGCACCAGCAGCAGAAGCAGCACTCAGACTTCACCAGCTGGCAATGGTCCATTTACCAGCTACCAGCTGGACAACACAGGCTTGAGGCTTTCAGATTCCCTTTCATCAACTCTCCTTTGGCCATCGGTGAATAATTATAGACCATGCATATGCTGAGCTCAGACTGCCACCTTCCTGAGCAGCCCTTCAGTCCCATATGGATAAAAATATAACTTCTAGCATTTTGATGCATGGTGGGGTTATAAGCACAGCAGACTGGTCATATGGGCTCTCTCTGAAACTCCTCACTCCGCAGCTGCCCATCAAACAGATGGGGCTTCCTGATCTCCAAAAATAATTAAAGATGTGCTTTCCTCTCCTGATTTAGAGGCTCCTCTGGTCAGACTTGGAGCATAGTGGAATGCACCAGAGCTGGCCTTACAGAAGCAAAAACGTTTCTAAAAGCCGGGAGTTTGGAAAGAAATACCCTGTCCAACCTGGAAAAAAGGGCAGAGGTGCCCTGATGGACTCACACACCACTCACCCCTCTCCAGAGTTTCATCGAAGCCCTCAACATGAGACAGAGCAAGATGGGGGGGCTTTAACCCTTTCTTTGCCAACTGAATTTGGTGCCAGGTCGCTGGCAGCACTGAGAGATGTGCCCAGCGTGGTGCAGGGGTCACTGCTCAAGCCAAACCCCCGCTGCCAGGAGGGATGTGACTCAAAGATGTGGTGTGGATATTTTCCCACTGGCCTCACGTACTTACTGGTAACCAGTTCATGATCCTCCCATCGCCATTCTTAGCTGTGCCATCCACATCTGGCAGCCTACAGTGCTGTGATGACTGGCTCACAGGGTTGAATGTGCTTGCGGTCCCCACACCAATCCCAGCAACACCCACGCTTCCGGTGCATGACCCCATCCCCTCCCTGACCAGCCCTGTGCCAGCCCGGTCTCTTCCCATCTGCTCCCTTCTTTCAGTCTCAGGAAGCATCATCCCTTCCTCTGCTCCAGCTTTGCTCCCTTCCCCACATCTTTACTCCCCTGTTCTGGTTCATCTTGCCCTGGTGTCCCTGTCAGGCAGCCATGGTGCCCCATCGCAGCTTTCCCCAGCCATCCCTGCCCATCTGCACACACCCTGTGCTGGTACCCCTCTCCCAACCCTTCATCCAGCGCTGAGCTCCGTCTGCCAAATCCCTAACCTTCGAATTGGAGCCTTCTCGTGCCCTGCACTTCTGCGGTGCTGAGGAGAAGACAATTTTATATCCAGATGGGACCATTTCCTTCCCAAGTCCAGGTGTGTAAATGAACCCGGGGAGCCCACAAGTAACACAGCCCCTCCTGCTAGCCCATGCCAGGACCTCTGCAAAGGTGAGCACCCAGCCTGACTCCTGAACCTCAACAAGAAATTATGTATTTTTAAAAAAAATTCAAAAAATTTTTAAAAATATTTCCATGTATTTTCACACAAAACACTGCGATTGTAAACCAGTATTTTAGCTGCAGCCCAGCTCTGCAAAACAAGTTACCACCAGCCAGTGCATGTGATTTTGGTGAGCCACAATCTAAACTCATGCCAACAGGTTGCAGCAGGAGAAAGGCAGTGATCTCAAGGCAGGTTACAGCAGGGAAACCTCGACGCACTCACCACCTGCGTGCGGCCAGAGCATTGTCACCATCTGCCCCAGCTGCAGGGAGGGGAGCGCAGGACCAGCCCTGCCCGCGCAGCTGGGCTTGAGCACGAGCTGGGGGGGAATGCTCCAGCCCATGTCCTAAAGGGTCCCAGCAGCTTACTGGGTTTTATCAGCAGCCTCATCATTTTCCTTCGTTGTCAGGTAACCGGCCCCAGTAACCCCCAGCAGCTCCCGGATACCGGTGTTCTTCGGGGTCTCTGGCTCCAGCAAAGCCCCCGTGCTCAGGGACACATTATCTGACATCCTCTCATCATCTGACATCCCCTCACTCCGGGGGCTACACCTCCCTCCCCCAGCTCTTCACCGCAGTCCCCACCATTTTCCACCATCATTTAAGTTTCTGAAGTAATTTCTTTTTTCTTTTTTTGTCTTTTTTTTTTTCTTAAAGCAAACCATCTACCATATGTTCTCCCCTGAAAGGGGCAATTGTTAACAGATCATTAAAACACCGTGGCGAGTGCTCTGAGATTCCTTCCCTCAGTCTTAAGCATTATCCCGTCTCTGTCACCCTTTCAATGCGGCATTGAGGGCTCTGCTTTTCTAACTTCCTTGTCGGGGGGGAAAAAAAGAAGAGAGAAAGAACCACTAAAATGACCCTCTTCACAGCTCTCCTCCTTGCTTTTCAATGTCTTTTGCGACACACGACAATAATTGAGGTGGGGGCCTGGCGTGCCGCTGCTGCTCTCACCAGGCTGGGGGTGGCAGGGCCACATCCTGCCCCGTTCACAAGGTGCCAGGGTTGGGATAGCAGGATGAGGGGTGACAGGGGTGCTGCAGGCACCCCGTGGATGCTGACAACCTCTCCTTCCACTGCTGGGCAAGGGGACTGCTTGTCATGGGAGGCTCAAACAGCACATCCCAGCCGGCCTGGTGCTGTCCCTGTGCCTGGGGTGGGGGCTGTGGGATGACCCCATGCCACACACACGTGTACTGGGCTAACACAGTATTCCTTAGACAGCTCATTGGATGCTTCCAGCAGCACAAATACATTTCATGTGGAAATAAGCTAACAGCTGGCTGGGAACAGAGCTAAGCGCAGAGATGGAGCTGTTTTGGGGGCTTGGATATTTCATCTCCCTTTCCTGGAGAACTAACACTATTTTAGGAAACACCAAATGATGGGAAGCTGGGGACCATCAGGAGATGGACCACTTCTACCTCAGCCATGGTCTCAGTTTAGTGGAGCATGGGCACAGCACAGGAACCTTCCCAGGGTTGTGCCTGCTCAACTCCCAGCCCCATGTGCGGGGAGAGGGACCCTGGGAGCGCTCCTTGGATGAGCCAGGAGGACTTGCAGCTTCACGGCACCTCACCACCAAAGTGGGGCAAGGAGAAGACCCAGCAGGGGCAAAGGCGCATCCCAACTGCAGCATTACACAGGCCCAATTCCAGCGTGAGGGCTGCCAAACTCACCATGAGCACCAGCAGCAGCAGCCTTGGGTTGAGAGACACTTCCTGCAGCTCTGTACTCTTGTGATCACGTAGGACAAGGCTTTCAGAACTCACACAGCAGTTCCTCACCTGCATCTTCTCCCCTTCTGCAGTGGATTTGGCCATTCCTCCAGAGGACCATGTTCCCTGACCCATCCAGCCAAGCTCCAGGCAGAGTTTGCACCTCTGCTCCGTCACAGCCACCTTTCCCAGCAACCAACATGAGGCCCTTTGAATTTGCACTTCCCTATCCCAGCAAAGGAGGGTGCTGCATGGAACGGAGAGAGCACAACGCCCCGGCTGGCAAAGAGGGGGAGAGGCAGCTGTCCCAGTCAGCAAAACCCAGTTATGTTTGAAAAAACCCAGAAACTTCAAAGCCCTGCACACAGACTTCTCACAGAACCAGTATTCCACAGCAACTCAGCAGCTTTGCCAGTGCCTGCATGTAGGTCCAGGGACCTCGGAGGGCTCCTTCCTCACCTGGCACCCCAGTCCATTCCCCCCAGCTCTTGCCCTTCAGCCAGCAGGTTTTCCCCAGCACTCTCCAAACCCCTCAGGGTGTTATGTTTATTTTAACCCAGGAAGGTGTAGCCTCAAGCTGGAGGAGACGGTGCTGCTCCTGCTTTGCTCTAGCTGAGGGATCTGCCCTGAACAGATCCCACCGCAAAGCCCCTAAGTATCCTGGGAACACTACAGCAAAACAATGCTCAGCTGGTGCCAGGAGATCCTTGTGCTTGTCCAGGCAAGACCTCCCATCCCAGAACCAGTGGTGCAGACCCACAAGGAATTTCCAAGCAGGGCTGAGCACTGTGATGGGAGTGGGATCAGAAACCAGTACCCAATGCCCAGAAGGACGTGCACATCCCAGGCAGGTCGGCTCCTCTCCTCTCCTTTCCAGTTTGGCAGCTTTTAGCTCTTCTTCAAGGACAAAACTTTCTACAGGAAAAAAGTACCTCCTTCAAAGGAGCACGCTGGAAATGCACAGGACTCCCACTTTCCTGAGGGGATTTAGCAGCTGCTTTTGCCGAGGGCTCTTAACACTGCTGCGGGGCAAAATGTTATCCCTTAGAGCTGCAGAGACAGACTTCAGGCCAGGACCTGAATCTAAACCCAAGTACTTTCATCCCAGTGCAAAAACAGATGGAGCTGTGTCAGTTTTAAGCAGCACGGTGGACTGAATGTAATTTTGACAAGATAAACAGCAGTGTGGCTCTCCCACCACAGATGAAGATGCCGCCGCCTCATCACCTCTCCCCCAAAAGGCACAGACTTTAAACGAGGATGCAAACCCAGAGCACTGTTGTCCTTGTGGTCGAGGTGGTCTCCCTGGCCCAGCACAGCCCACAGGATCCCAGCAAGTGGGAGCACCTGCCCTCTGCAGTTGAACATTATTTCTCACTGAAAAGCAATTCCTGAACCCGCACAAGAACCTTTGAATAATCAGCTGGTGCAGAAAAGTTGTGAACGCTGGGGAGCCCTACTCAAAAAAAGAGCGTAGGAACACAAATCCACAAAACAACTTTTAGCTAAATGGGCTTTAGATCTTAAACATTGATATTTTTCCCCATCAAGGGGAAATTAGCTCAATCCACCTCCGAGGTGTGTTTTCTGGTGAAGTTTTAACCAGCAGCTGTATCCCGTGTCCCTCTCTGCCTCACGAACAGATGATAATCACCGCACAGGTTTGGCCCTATCGAGGGATTTCCTTGGAAGCTGTGCCTGCACAAAGGGGCTTCTTGAAGCAGAGCAGGGGAAAGGGCCACTGAAGAACCCTGGTGCCGCATGGATGCAGAGATTTAATTCCCGGCGAGCAGAGATTTAATTAGTGCCTTGTGGAATGGCATATCCACACCACCAGAGGGAGACCTGCTCGGCATTTCTCCTCCGGATCTGGGCTACTTGAAGATTTTTATCAAGTAGCAGCAGCAGCACATACAGCAGATACTGTGCACGATGCTCCAGCCGGGCACTCAGCTCGCCAGCGTGCATCGCCCAAGTGCTGTGCCGAGTCTGTGCCTCTGTGGCCTCTGGTTATTTGAAATAGAGAGGTAAATCTCTTTTTCTAGGTGAATGGTGATGGAAAGCAGGAACACATGGAGCATGAACCACTGGCAGCTCACTGTTGTCAGAGCGCTTTAAAATTAAACACACAGAATAATCCACAGTTCTGGGCTTTTGTGGAGTGTCTCAGTCTTTTAAACAGCAGCCAAGGAGCATTTTCTTAAATCAGGTTAAGGATGCATCTGTGAGGAGCAGCCCAGCTGTGGCTGCTCCTGCCAGGAGGACAGGGATCTAATTAGATCAGCATTCTTCACCCATCTGAAGTCAATTTTCTCATCAGCTCTCTGGAGAAGGCAGCTGAGCAGAGAACTGCTGCATCTCTCTCCTCCAGCCACCTCCCAATAGGCATCATCCCTCCCTCCAGTCACCATGGGCATGTGAAGCCAAGAGTTAATTTCCTCAGATCCCAGGGAATGGGAAGGGTCAACAGTTTTTGTATCAATCATTTATTAAACAAAATCATACCGGGCTTACTTTGTGATTGTCAGGGTGATAGCGCTCCCACCCAAACACTGGGAATGACAGTGAGCACTGGGGAGGGCTGAAAATTCAGTACAGCCCAGAAATTTTCTTTTTAAAGGAGAGTTGCTCTCTTGTGTCCCTAAATACTCTCCCAATTACATTTAAACCACCTAAAGTTTAACCATGCTTCTGTCACCTCCTGCTCACCTGGATATCTCATATTTCACAGCACCACCACATTTACAAGACACTGATAGGGAAAAAAAAATACTTTTGATCTTTGTCATTCCCACCTTCCCAGCCCACTCTCCACAACAAACCAACTTCAGCTTCAATTTTCCCATCCCTCCCCAGCAGTCAGCTCCATCCTCCCAAGCTGCTCCTCCTTTTCCCCTTCCTCTCTTTGTACACAAATCCACCATTAAAACACATCTCGCTTCTTAAATTACTGGAACACATTATCCAAGACCGAGACCAGGAAAATTTGGGTGACAAGGACATGGAGCGATTAAATAAGCAGTAGCCATGCGCAGGGCCCAACGCTAGAGTGTGCTGTGTAGGAAACGACCTCGCACGGCCCGTGCTGGACTGGGATCTCGCTCCCTAGAAACCACCAGGGAACACCGAAGAACTGGATGAGTCCTTTTTTAGCTCCTGGGAACACATGAAGTTTGCCCAGAAATTCTTGGTGAAGGCAGAGGGTTAAGCAGCAAACGCCGAGTTTTTTAAAAAGCAGAAAGAAATGTCCAGGACAAGAAAATTAAAAACAAAACAAAACAAAACAAAACAAAACACAACAACAACAAAAAGCAGCAAGGAGAGAACAATATCAGATATTGTCCTGTTTTTCTTAGTGGCATGTTCAGAAAAGCAGAAATTTAGATTCAGGATATAAATCTGCTTTATTCTCATCCTGACTTTGGTTTAATTGAAATATTATGATCATTAGGTTTTGTATTTTGCCTGCAGGCCTGGCTGGAGCTGGAGAGACTGCAGAGAAATGCTCAGGACAAAGGAACAACAAAAACCCCAGAGCTCTTGGTGGACTAAGAGAAGCAAAGGAGGCACAGATGTTCAGTGACCCTCCAAAACCCCAGGTAGGCAGCACCCAAGGCCAGAATCACAGCTCCTGCTACTTCTACCTTTTGATTCAGCGTTTGAGGGACAGGCTTAACTTATCTAGAAAACTAAAAAGCATTTTAAACAAAACCTATGTGCTTTTTTTTTTTTTTAAGGAAAACAACTCATTGTTTTTATTTTGACAGTAAATTTTAGAAACATCTGACATACAGAACTCCAAAAAAATAGGTCATAAATCACCTAGTTAATTTACTAAAGGGGAAAAATACAGTACATCCAAGACTCAAACATCCTGTAAGTTTATACAAAAGCCAGACAGTAATAAACTGCATTAAAAAATATATCAAGCATTGCCTGACCGATTTGACATTGGCATTTGCCCCATTATTAAAAGGCACAGAGGACTGAGCAATGAAAGTGATCAGCATCACATCCATTATTGTCAGTAAATTCATCATGATTAGCATAAAACTCCATTATTAAACACGTTTAATATTCACCATGTAGATCGGTAAGAAATCTCTCTTGGAAAGAGTAAGAAAATAACGTTGGAAAAGGACAAACACTTAAATACGACATCCCGAGACGCAAAGACACTTCCTAGAAATCGACGTTCAAATATTCCCAGAACCGATTTTCTGGCTGTGTTATCACTCAGCAATCACTCAAGAGGAGATTTACTGATCCACACACCCACCCTCCGGCAGTGCAGCGATCCCGTCAGCAGCGCGGGGTCCCTCCGGTGTGTCCTGGGTTGCACCCACCGCCGGCTGCCGGCTGGTTCGCCACCCCACAGTCTGGGACAGCCAGCACGAACCAAAGCTGGGGGGCGTGCCTGGGTTTAGCTGCGTTTTGGGTTCCCCAAGTCAGCCCGGGTAACACATGCAGCAGCCAGCTCCAGTGAAGTCGGGGGCAGATCTGTGCCGCGCATCTGCGAACAGGCTCTCGCTCAGCTTGTGCTCCGTGATGATGTCCTCCACCCGAGTGATGTACAGCAAGGACAGCAGCACTCCCAGGAACTGCCAAAGGAAGGGGCAGCCCCAGTCAGACATCACATGCAGCTTATCCCATCAGAGCACTAGAAAGTCCCAGTTGTCACAGCTAAGGGAGGACTCAAAAAAAACCCCAAGCAAAAGCAAATTACCTCACCAAATCCTGCAACATACCACAGTGATGCTACTAAATTATCTACCAGAATGCCACCTCAGCTTATCAGTTACATTAAATTCTAAAAGAAAATGACGATTATAGTCAAATGAGATTTCCCATACCACAGCAACAAATCAGATGTTCCCTCTCACGGTTAACACGGTGGCCCTCTCTTACCTGGGGCAGCAATATGCCGAGCAGCACACCAGCCATGATGCTGTAGTTGTCCAAAAACCAAATAAGCACAGCATTCGTGCACCCTCGGACGTAGATAACGTGCTGAACACTCAAGCGCTGCAAAATATCAGAGTAAGGGTTCAACAGGCAGTTCCACTGGTGTGTGATACATGTGGCAACTCAAAATTCAGGGAGGCAGATTTGGTTTGCCTTCCCACCTCTAAACCCAGTGAGTTTAACAAAGGCCTCATTACTGATTCTTCCATCTGTTGTCAAGCTGTTCCCCACCTCAACAAATTACTCTATTTTTTTTTAAGTTATTCTGCACCTGAATAAGTTATTTCATTGTCTTAAACCTGTTGGTTGCAGCTATTTTTCTACAAGAAATGCATCCAATTCTCATTTAAGACCACTTGGAAAGCAGAAAAGTCTCTCTTTAGCTTTCATCTCTGCTTCCAAGTTGAAAGTACAGCAGTGGAAAAATATAAATTGTGGACCAAGTGCTTTGCAAAAAGACCCTAAAAAGGGCAGGAACAAGAGGATTTCGGATTCAGTCCTGCAAGCTGTGCTGCTCCATGACCCCAACCCATAATATAGAAAGTACTTGAGGCTGCAGAGGGTCCTAAGCAGATGAATGGAGTAAAGTTAAGCATATGCTTAAGTGCTCCGTGTTAGAGCCCGGCTGGAGCGTTCAGGTGATTAAGCCATAAATCAATGAATCTAAATGAAGACAAGTTGTATTTAAAGATAACCGGTAATCCCAAAAACCAACAACCGAGCCTGGCATTGTGCTCCAAGTGCCTCAAATGAGCTGGGGAGAGGAGCTTTTTTGGACCAGCCCCCCCGCCCTGCCCCGCCCCAGCACTCCAAAGCCAGGAGCGGAGAACTCAGGGCAGATCCAATTACCGATTTCCCTTGTTAATCACTCCACAATTACTGCCTCGAGCTGGCAGTCTCTCCTCTGGAGTCACTGGGGCTATTCCCAAAAGGGAAGGCTGAAGGAGGAGGCCCCATCCCACTCCTGGAGGGAGGAGAAGGCAGCCAACACAACCAGGGAAGTCCCACTTCTCTTCCAGGAATAACTATTATAGGCTGAAAAATAAAACACCCTCTACTGGGATGTAAAATACTTAGACAGCTAAATTTGCTTTATCAATGCCAATTTTACTCAGTGAGAAACTTTGGCTTTTAAGTACTAAAAGCTTTCCCCAACTCAAGTCACTGCTTAAAATCATGAAAGCAGCTTTTTGCGCATTAATTGTGCAATTAGCTTGGGGAAGTTGCCAACAAACAAGGAATCATGGAAAATGCAAAGAAGGGAAGATACAAAAATCAAACCAGATTAGTTTTTTCTCATAGACGGAAATTATTCCAAGGGGAAAAAAAACCCATTTTAATTGCTGATTTAACTGCATGGCAGATTTAAGCACACAGAAGACAACTTTATAACAGACCAAAAAACTGCAGAGAAGCAGCACTCTCTGCCATGACAGAGTGGGCACTGGCTACATTACCTCTTGGTCAATGGTTTTGTATCCGCACATAGTGTTGATAATGTCTGTCTGAAAAGAAAATAACAAATATTAACTGCAGCACAAAACTAAAATCACAAAAATATTATTTTTACTCCTTCTTTGTTCACCCAGGTCATATAACAGCGATGACAGGGTTATTTCCCAGTCAAACACCAGTTTATCCCAGCAGCCCCAGTGTCAGATTTAGTTAGAGCTCTACATGATTTTAGAGGAACGAGCACTGTCAGTGTGTCACAACATGAGGCATTTGAACCATTTCTAGCCAACAAAACCAGGGTGGCACCAGCAACCAACACGAGCTATGACAGAGCTGTGACACAGCTGTTTCCACAGAACGAACAGCTGGGTTTCATTTTAAAGCCTTAATAACTTAACACATCTTATTACTAAAATCAGGGGTTAACATGGCCTTCATGCCAGCACAATGACAAATTGAAGCTCCGAAATATCTTCAGTTTCAAATAACTTCCAATATTATGAATGCTTTTTACAAGACTAAATTCATTACAATATAATTTTATATGCCATTATATATCTGAATATAAAACTCATGTATTTAAAAGAGACTGAGTGCTTGCATTCACCACAGATTACTAACGCATTTTCTGTAGCCATGTAATGTCTTCCATGGGTTCTACCTTGAAAGCCTGGAAAAGCCAACCTGAAAATACTGTTCTTCACTTACAAATCACCCAACATAAAACCCACTGGCATCAAAGGAAGCAGCGAACAAAGCCAAAGACACGGAGGAAAATGAGAATATGTAAATGAGGAAAATAAAGCAGAACGAACCCTGCATTGTTGATATACATTCCTAGAATCCTAGAATGGTTTAGGTTGGGAGGGACCTTAAAGACCATCTAGTTCCCACCCTCCTGTCATGGGCAGGGACACCTTCCACTATCCCAGGTTCTTCCAAGCCCTGTCCAACCTGGCCTTGGACACTGCCAGGGATGGGGCAGCCACAGCTTCTCTGGACAACCGAAAACACTCCTTCAAAATTAAAACAAAATGTAGGAATGAAGATTTCTAAATGCTGGTAGCCTGGGAGTCCCAGGTCACCTTCCCAAGAAGGAAGAGGGATGTTTTCCAAAGATGGAAGACAGATGGTATGAAATGGCAGAAACATCAGTCAGGGGCAAAGTTTTTAAGCCCCCCCAAAAAGCTGAGCTCTCACCTTGAACACGCAACTGTCTGACAAACAAGATTCAGCACATTTCTAGAAGCAAAAGCTCAGACTGTTCCACAGGGCTGTTGGGAAACCGTGTGGGGTACCTGTCTGCCAACCACAGGTAATAAAAACGCTTGGCAGTCAATATCAGTATTAGGCACCAGTGTGCTGTGTTGGCTGTGAGTGATTTCACGTTCCCAAAACTGCTGAAGCCTGACTGACTGACACACGGTCACTCTGAAAATATGTGACCACAAGGAATGCAGTCCCATCATTTAATTTCAAACACAGAATTTGCTAACAGGACATCGTGGCATAAGCAACTGTACGCAGAGGAGATAAATGCATTGGAAAGAGAGGATTATAGGCATTTGGGACTAACTTCTATCTGCTACACTAGTGTGAGTCTTTAATAAATAATTTGACTTAAACACAGTTCCTTTAGAGTCCCCCCAGTGTGGGCTGGCTCATGTCAGCAGAAGGCTTTTACAGAGCATCAGAATCCAGCCACCAACATTAGTGGGAGTTTTCCATGACTACAAAGCCAACGAGTAATCACAAACCATATCTGTAGCTTTCCAGGACAGAAACCAGCCTGTATTTGGACGGATTTGTCAAACATACAAGACTGATGCATCTTCTGGTTGTGTTTTCCCCGAGGCAGCCGTGCACACAGCCCTGATGCTGGTGTTAACCGTGCTGCGCCGCCCGGACTCCCCACAGCACAGCAACAGCGTCTCCCTGCTGCACAGCCACGAGCCCCCACACACTGCAGCACCTGCAGGAACTACACTTCAGTTTGGGGCTTTTCCTTGCCTTTCAATTAACTTCCCTGAGCTTAACACTTCATGGGCTACAAGCAGCCTAATCCCCCCACCCCCAGCTGTCAATGAAGCATATGGAGAATATACTCCTCCTTTTCCCTTGGAGAAGTTTTTATTTCAGTGCTTTCCCTTTCCTGAAGGCAAAATCTTGAGTTGTTCTGCTCCATGCAGCTGCAGATCAGCAGGTACTGCTTTCACATACACAAACTTCTTCCTCTCAAACACCTAAGACTCAAAGCATAACTGTTTAGCTTTGGTTTCTGAGAATAAATCAAAGCTCATTGCAGATTTAAACAGACCCACTTTCACACACCAAAAATGTCTAAGCATACGTAATAAACACCCTCCTATGATACACATTTCTCAGCAACACCTAGCAGCATTACTGACACAACCACTGCGTCTATTTTTCCTTTTCTTAAGTTAAACAGCCGTGCTCACGGCAGATGTTGAAAGGGCAGCCCAAACCAGGCAGCAGCAGGATATCTATCATGAGCTCTACTTTTACACACACCCAATCTCTCTGTCTCGTGCTCAGACCAAATCCCAAAACCCAGTGAGGCAGGGATTGCCTGTACTGGAGTAGTTGAGGAACAGTTCTTTATCAAATTCAGCATTACATGCATCCCTAAAATGAAGAGCAGTGAATTACAAAATTTAATTAAAACACATTTACATTAAAATCAATGCCTGCTCCTAGGTGCTGTCAGCACCAGTTAGTACCAGTTCATCACAGACTGAGAAACTGGTCCAGACTCCAGTCCTTCCAGGACTTTAAAGGCAGGTAGTTCTCAAGGATGGGTTGGGGCAGGGCTGTGCCCACAAGCACGCCCTGACCCTGAGGTCAGTTGCCCACATTTTTGGATTATTCTGGAGATGACAGGGTCATTCTGTTTGGTTTTTAATTCACACAGCTGCTGGAGCACATCACTCACACCCCCACCCACAGCAGCAATCAGGTCCCAGGCCTCCTGGCAAAGCTCGAGCAGCAAACCCTGGGGAAAACACCAAGAAAACTGAATTTTAAGTAGCTCGGGTTCATGCGAGCCATGAGATTAGAGGAGCACCCAATATCCCTTCTGGGGCTGGGAAGTGGGTCAGTAAAATGGACCACAGCCAACACATCTAATCCATTATTTTCTCCTCTGCAAGCTCTCAAGACCCACAGATCCATTAGGGGAGGGAAGGACCCATTTTCCTCCACTTCTCCCCCAGACTTCCCAAGTCAGGTACCTTCTCAAGTGAACACCAGTGATGCTGTGATGCCGGGATTTACCTTATTTCTGATGCAGCAAGTGTAGGGCACCCCACAGGCCAGTGGTCCTGGAGCTGCACAGCTGTGGTACACGTTTTGGGACCAATCTCTATAATCTTCCCCACCACAGCACTTAAACTGAATTAAAAAAAAAAAAATAGACACAAAACTCAACGATCTTAAAGGTCTTCTCCAACCTAAATGGTTCTGTGATTCCCAAAGGAAAAAACCTTGTATCTTAAACTCTTTGAATAAGTAAAAAACAAAGTAAGAATAAAACAATTGTAAAAACCCTGAGCTACCAAAATATTCTTTCGTTTTATCAGCAAGGCATGCATTAATGTATATCATAAATACAATTAAAAAGAACTAAAGATATAGGTAATATTCCTCTGTCACTCGTTGAGCTATAACCCAGGGTGCCAGAGCAAAGTACTCAGTGCTAAGTTCCCCCTCCCATCTTTTCTGAGTTGAAAAATTATCTTTCCAGGTCTGGACATCATTAAGCAATGTTTTTACATTGACTCTCTCTTGACCTGTAATCTGCCTCTGCAGTTGTTTTCAGGATTACACTACATCTCCAGCTGGGCCTAAAAGACAAAAGCGTTGCTATAAGGCACAAATTTATCTCACCAAAATGCTGTGGGTGTAATTTAGCAGAACTGAAATCCAGCAAACAAATACTGTAAATTTACACTGACTTAATATAAATATTCTCTTTATAATTTAAACGAAGAGAAAAGCAGGAGTTCATTTAATCACTAACATGTACATTCGCTGTACGTATCCATAATTTTGGGCAGTGCATGGAAACTTTAAAGCATTATGAAGTCTAATGACAAAATTTCCTTAGGATGGTCTGCTTTTGACAGACTTTCCATGCTAACTTTGTTTTTCAAAGCAGGCTGCCATCTCCATAACGATGTCCTAGAGTATATGTATCACTTCCTAAGTCAATTTTTTTTAATAATCACTACTTGGCACAGTCACAGACATCACATGGGCCCTGACATCACATTTCTGAACACTTTTTGCTTCTTCTACAGCCTCTGAACTGCATGGCATAGCTCTTCATTAACCCAATAAACATTTCAACAGACTACCCTTATTAAAAAAAAAGGCTGTGAGTCAACGCCACGTGCCATTAGGTAATGCTCAGCTGGGCTCACCACAATTTCTGAATTTTAATTACAGGTAGATACTCTTCCACTGGTATTTCCTCCCAATAACCACCTTGTTAAAGAGCTCTCTGCATGCCCTCGAGCAGCCACACAGCGGCCCAGGCTGTAACAGCCTAGATGCCACCTCATCTCTCTATCCAATGCCTCCTGTTAACAAGATGCTTCTCAATCTCTTGGACCAGCCAGCAGAAACGCTGAGTGCAAGGCCGTGGGTGGACTTCAGACTGAATTTGTCTGAACCCAGCTGTGGGGCCACTATAAACCTAGAGGTTTGTAGGATCTGACCTTGAGCATTTGAATTGCACCTGCCAAGGCAAAAGCTGCATTTTGGCCCTCTCTTTTTGCAGTGATGTAAGAGGATTTTTAATGCCAGCTGGAATGCTGGATGAGCCCTGACCTCAGCAGCAACACCGTAAGAGATGACACATGAGATCTCATCCCCCTCATCGGTAACAACTTGATTGTCACATCACTGGAAAAACTCAAAGCTGTTGCTGAGTTAGTCCAAGGGGGAAAAAAACCAACAAACCTGCTTTTGAACAGAATCCATGATGTTCTTGAAGTCTAAATCATCATAGTAATTCTCAATTCCTCTTCTAATGTTATCGTTCAAAAATTTGATTGTCTAAAAAGCAAAAGGAAAACAAGATTCATGCATTGCACAATGGGCACATGGGCTGGAACAAAACTAGAAGAGTAGGTTAAAGTCACAAGCATAACTGATGCGCACAAAAGAAAAGGCGATTTTTTTACTTTTGTTTTTTAGAGAAAAAACCAAAACACTAGTTAAAAACAAACCTTAGCACAACCCTGCAGAGACCAACCATCTGCTCTCCTCTTCGGAAGCAGCCTCACTGCTGGGTTTGGGCTAGGAAGTGCCAGCAGTGCAACTCCTCTCATTGCTGAGACTCTCCAAGCATCTCCCAGAGATGGTCCCATTATCCCCAGGCAGGATCCCTCCCACTGGGCACTGGGGATCCTCACCATCTTTTGGGGGTGACAGAGCAGTGGGTTTGAGTGCTGGATCTTGGCAGCGTGGTCTGCACCACGCCCCGAGCGACAAGACTTGACTGTGTCACCACCGTCCATGAATTTTATTTTCCATGAATTTTCCATTAATTTGATTTTCCAAAGAGTCTATAATTGCCAGATAGAGAGCTTTATTCCACATTAAGTGGGAAAAAAGCTGCGTCTGTATGTTTTACAGTGGTTGTTTTGAGAAATATGGCAGTGGGGCGATGGCAGATATAAAACGGTATCTCCTCAGCAGGGCATATTAGAAATTAAATCAACAATGTGTTTTTAAAGTTCAGAAAATGAGAGAAAAGAAAAAAAAAGAGTATTTCATTTTCAAGATCCAGCACAATCTCAGCACAGCAAAACCAGGGACTAATCATAACCAGAATATAAAAACTTTTCTTTCAATCCGGCTGCTGAAATGGACAAAGTTAAAACCTTACAGCTCAGGAAACCTGAAATACACCCACTCATCTTCTCAGCATTACAAACTGCAACATTTACAAACTAACCAGAACAAAAAGGATTATTGCATCAGTGATGAGAAATAACACAGGACCCTCCTAACTGGTCGAGAACCTCATTCAGTCTCTACAGATTTTTAAAGGAAGTAGAGAAAGAAATGGGAAAAATGGATGAGACATGCAAAACAAACAGAACTTAAATAGAGGCTACCACCCTAAGCTTCCATAAATACTTCCTTGTCCTCCCTATACTAACCCAAACTTCTCCATTAACCTTGAAAAATAAGGAGAGAAACCTGTCCCTAAGCATAGCTGTCCTGCTGTAAATCGAAGCATAGAAATCTAGTACTTGCCGTAGTGAATACATTTATGTTTTAAAGCATTTCTAACTGAAAAAATTAGTCTGCTGCTTTCTGTGCAGAAAAATCAAGGATTTAACACAGTGATAGCATGCTTGTCAATGATGGAGTCTCCTATATAAATTAGTTATGTTGCTTATGGATGTGGGCAGGGAAGAGCTGTCCTTTAACCGAGGCAAAACATTTTGGCCACTAACAAACAACAGTCTCCAAGTCCATCTGGAAACTTCCCAAATTAGCAGTCAGACCCAGATGGCAAAACAGAAGAAAGCATTTTGTCATACACGAAGAGCTGGAAACTCATTTTGCCTGTATTGCACATTTGTAGTTACCAGATTTTCTCCAAGTTCTTTAATCTGGAATTCGTCTCCAGAATGGTGGCAAACCCCACCATTGCTGAACCCTGAAGACCCAGAAAAGCCTGTACCTGTCTTCAGACCTCTATCAGTTAGTGCTCAGGTGAGAACTTGAGCAGGTGTTATTTAGCATAGCTGAATCATATCAAAACCAAAAGCAAGCAGCTCACCTGGTTCCTGAAGATCAGGGCCACCACTCCACCTGTCAGCTCGATCAGCAAGCAGATGCCAAGGATGTACATGAACTGCAGGAAAACAAGTGCAAGTGAGTCATTAGACAGAACAACTCCAATTACTCTTTCAATTAGTGCTCTTACGTCTAGCATTCAATTGCCAACAGATTTGGCTTTCAGCATGGCATTTTAAAAGAAAGTATAAAATGATGGGGTTGTTCTTATAAAACTGTCAGTGTCACAAGAAAACCTTTTTTCCTCACTTAAATTGTTCTGGGCTTTGCACAATTGGCAAGCACGTTATTTTTCTGCTTTGAACGGACTCAAAACCATTAGATGTAATTATCCTGCCAAGATACTCCTTTCCACAACAGCATCACAGAGAAGCATATTGATGGGCTGCTACAAACCACGCCAAACTTCATGATTTTATGCTCCCTACAAAACCAGTACTTACCTGTGAGCTTTCAATTAGTGGATAAAGCAGCACCTTAGGATAATCCAAACCAACATCTACTACATTGCCAGTGCTAAATCAGAACAAAATTCCAGGCTTGGTACCTTTTAGAGTGTTGCTTCCCAAATTTCTTTGCCTGTGTATATACACATGCTCACAAATGCACTCACACACAATCACGTGTGCATCCATGACTGCCCATCAAAGCGTGTGCAAAACATGAAAAATATGAAGAAATCCATAGCACCATGAGAGAGCTGCAACATGCCAGGACTTGAAACGTTTTTCCAACCCTTCAGGCATAAAAGTTGGGTGTTACGTGAATTTAGGTCTGCTGTGTGGCAATGAACTTCATCGGGAGTGAAGTTTTATGATCCCTCATCTGAAAATAATCCCTAATTCTCCCCTCTGAAAGCTGCTTTAACTTCCGTGTGCTCAGTGTCAGTGTCAGGAATTCACCAGACAGGTATCTTATCTCCTGCTATATCCGGAATCAGCCTGGGAAGCTGGCACCAGGGACTTGCTTTGTTGAATACCCAGCTGGGTTTGCTACCAGAATGGGAACAGAAAATGTTCCTGGCATCTGACACACCACCACGCTCAGTGGGAAAGGAGCCTAAGGAGGGGCTTTCAGTAGAATTCCAGTATAACTTCAAAATCCATGGTTATTTCTGGCTTTGCCCTCCATACCAAACCACGTATTTAGCATTTTGTTAGACTGAACTGACATGACAAGGCCAGGCTGGGCTGTGTCTTGAGCAGCCTGGTCTAATGGAAGGTGTCGCTGCTCATTGCAAGGGGGTTGGACTAGGTGGCCTTTAAAAGGTCTGTCCCTTCCAACCCAAACTCTCTGTGATTCTATGCAGGTGAAAACGAAGTTTGCACACTTTAATTTGAATCAGTCACAAGTGCAGCTTCCATCTGCAACCACAGTGTTACCCAGGAATTTCCCTAAAATTCACCTTCTCAGAGGCACTGGGGAGAAAAACCTTGTCCCTTTCATTTCACCCTCAGGACCCTTCTCACAAAGGCCCAAACTGCACATCTAACTTTGAACACACATTTCTCCATCTCCCCACTCATTCCACTTCCCAGGGGAGGACAGACAGACTCCAGCCACACTGGCCTGCAGGACGTCAGCCTGAGCCAGGGTTTCTCTCTCAAGCTGCTTCCTCTGGGTTGAAACGAGAAGCCAGCATCAACTGGTACGTCAACAGCTGAGTTTGCATAAGATACACACTGACTGATAATAACTCACATTCCTGATTATTTTCCATAAAACCTTAACTACTAGGAAGCTGCTTTTCTCAGCACTGGGCTCAGACCCTGGCTGGTTCTGTTGCTGGCAAGACCAAATGCTGCTGCTCCGTGATGGAGGGACCACAGCCACTAAATTCAGATTTAATTAAAATTTTTCTAAAAGCAACTTCATTAAAATATTTTTCAATGCAGACATAGTTCTGGATGTGAATTCAGAGGACAGTGAAAAGCAAAAGCAACAAGCCTTAGAAAATAGGAATAAAAATCCCAACACTTACTGCTTGCAGAAGGCATAAATTGTCTCTTAGAGAAGCCAGTACACCCACAAAGGATACCAGGAACATTATAATGCCCAAAAGTATTAAAATAATTGCTGGGGCTAGAAAGGCACTTTCTAGAGTTTTGTACTTCTGTCTTTCAATTTCTGCATAAATCCCAACGGCGAGGACAAGGGCTCCAATCACCTGGAAGAGAAACAGAGGAGAGCACGGATGTTACTCCTTCTCACAGTAAACACAGAAATGACAGGTTGTGAGTACACAGGAACCTGTCACTGCTCACTTCAGGATTCATTACAAACAATGAAACATCCAAAGCAGAAGTTTGGATCAAAAAAATGTTTAAAACCTCAAAGACTAAAGCAGAAAAAGAGATGAGTTGAGAAAAATTGAAACTTGTTCATTTCAAAAATATATTTCATCATGTTTTAACATTCTGGAAGTTAAACAAATCAAAATGTACATCACTGGCTGAAATGTAATTTATTACCATCTGTGATCACATGTATTACACATAAGAGCAACTGCCATGGCATTAATGACCCTCCTTTGCATGTCTGCCTGTCCTTCTCTCTGTGTGTGTATAAATATACAGAAATATATGTGTGTCTCTAAAATAACACAGTTTCTAAGATGGTCTGCAAGCAGCCTATCTGTTTCTTTATATTAACTCCTATTGTATTTAGGCTCAGTAAATACAGCCAGGTATTTCCTATACCTCCACTCCTCCTGCCATCAGGGGAAAGGCACCAGATTAAAAATAAAAAAAAAAAAAAAAAAACCAACCCGAGTCTGAAATTATGTCACTTTCTTGAGCAACTACCAGATAAAGCTGACAAGTGAAACAGGAAAAGACACATTTCATTTAACAAGGTAAAGCTATTTCAATCAAAATAATTTATTAAGTCAAAATCGTTTGGTATTAAAACTACAGTGTGCTGCAAATCACTTTGAATTATGCTGAGTTAATTAAAATAAAAAATAGCCCACAATACTTAATCACAAAAATTGCAGTGGAAAAATTTTCCTGCCGACTCCAACAGCCAGACACATCCTCAGGGAAGAGACCAAACACAAATCAATCATTTTGGCAACATGATAAACAACATTCCCCTTTCCTGACCTGACATTTCCACAGGAAACACGAGTCCGCTGTCTGCACATCAATGCTTCTTAATTATACTTCTTAATTTTTAATTTCACTTCTTAGTTTTGGGTACGACACAGTACAACCCAGACAAAGGGCTAGAGGGACACACAATGTGAGTTACAAGTTCATGAGCCAAACAGCTGAAATACTTTTTTAATTAGGGGATATGTTAAAATAAATAACTTACTGGAAGTTCTTGATTTTCTATGGGAATGAATAATAACATCAAAAGACAATATGCAGGGAATGCCACCAGTTTGGCATTTAAAGAGAGAAAATTCTCAGAAGGGTTCACCCATAAAAAGTAAATATACTGAAGCTATTTTAAAAGCAACTGAAAATTTGACCAAATCGAGAGTTACCCTAAAACCAGATTCTCCTGCAAACACCAAAGTGCCATTAACAACACTAACTCTTGCCTGGTAGATCCCTTGCTTAAAAAGTAAAAAAACCAAACACTGGACATAAACCGCAGGAATTAACTCTTGATAGGGATTATCAGAATTTCAGGAGAGTGTTGTTTCAAGATTAGAATTTTTACTGAAATGTCTTTTTCTTAACCTTAGTTGTCTCATCAAAGCATTAAATTTCAAGGGGTTTTTGACTAAAAGGTGCCTGTAAGTAAAATACAAGATACTTCCTACTTTAAGAGCTTAAGATACATAAATGCACATAGCATCTCCATATACACATATCTTCATCCCTTTTCACTTCCATTTCTGCTCCCACACCCTCCAAGATTTAGGCTTTCATTACCTTCTGGTTTTTTAAGCATTTAATAAAAATCTTTTAAACCTTTAATATGGTCAAACCAACAGCAGCAATTATTTATGGTGAGCAGATGTGCTAACCCAGCAGTCATCCCATGGAGTCTCTTCTCCGATCTGTGCTCTCCCTTCCTGTGCCTGGGGTGGGAACACAACTCTGACGTTGGGAGCCCACCGACACACGGGCTGTTTACATCCTGCATCCTTCACAACAGCTCCCAGTTTGGCAATTCCAGCTGTGTACGCAGGAAAAATTAACTGCCCTTGACTCACATTAAATGAGCATCCACCAGCAAATACCAGGGGATTTCTCTAGGGCTTTTGCATGCACAGAAGCTGCTTTCCCAAGAGAAAGGAGAAGCATTTATTTATTTACAAGCAGAGGCTTTAACCCTGTATTTACAGTTCTTTTTCTTAAATAAAGCTCAACAACAGCACCTTCTGTTTAAAATGCTGGATTTTGTTTGAGCTGGGCAAGAAAATTACATTACAGCCCCATTCACCAGCAAAAGAGTTGTCTGGAAATTTACAGTGACAGCGAGTTTTTTAAAAAGCCCTGGGTGACAGGGGAAGACCACAAGGCCTGTAGCAAACATCCCCTCTGACACTCCCAGCAATCCTTTAATTTCCTTTCTGCTTTGGATAAGCCTGATCTTTAGTTCCTGGTGGTTTAAAGCCATCCTGGGGCCCCAACTCTGGGCGTTCATCACTCAACGTACCAGAGGAACAGCAACAGTGGGGAGGGAATTGAATGAACTCAGCATCCAGCAGGTAAAAGCCCCAAACAGCAGCAGAACATCACAAACCACCCAATATTCAAGCAAGCCAATACTCCCACAGCCAAGCTTTACTTCTATTTACACTAATTAAAGAAAGAAAAAAAAAAAACCAAAACAACAAACTCAGCAAGAATAACAGTGCTGAAAAGAGAATCAGGCGACTGACATTTACAGCTGATGAGATCTGCTTCGCTAAGCTGGAATAAAAGAAAATTCCGAGAGCGAAGCCCACACGCCTCACACAATCGGGCGTGTGTTCGGCCCCAGCGCCAGCAGGATGCTGCCCAGCACCAGCCTTCCCAGGGCAATTCCCCATCCTTCCTTCCCCCTCTGGCAGCCCCCTCCTCCCCCCTCCCAGAGCAAACCATCTCCCCGGCACAGCCAACAAATGGAAGCTCTTGCTTATAAACGAGGGCAGAGCAATGAAAATCCAGAGCAAGCAACTACAAAGAGTAAATAAAATCCTCAGGCTGCCTGAAAGAGGCTTTGTCCTCCGAGGACGCTCCAAGAATGGTTTCAGAAGGGCCCTTTCTCTGCCACCAGATGAATGTTTACATCCCACCAGCAAGAGCCCTTGCTGCCAGCAGGAAACGCAGAGCAGACAACGTACACGGTCCTTCAAGAAGGACACGCTGCAAAAAAAGGGCTTGAAAAATTACACAACAAATTTAAATTCCCCTTTTCCAAAACTCACAACTGCAAAATAGCTGTGGAGGAACACAGGGAGCACCAGGAGCCTAAACCTAAGGGTTGGTTTGTCTGCTAAGACAGACAAAAGATATCCAAGATCCCGAAAAGCCTGAATTACACCTGAACACTTTGCATTTCAATCTTTGTTCATTAAATCATAGGTTGAATCTGACACTCACTATCAAACCTGGTGGATCTAAGCCTCTTCTCCCATGCAGCAGAGCAAAAGCCTTATGCTCCCAACTGGTAAATACAATGTCAGACAGAAACAGACCAGCTGAACCAAAACTTAAGCAACGTTTAAAGTGAAAAAGCCAGAAAGAAAAAAATCTGCCTGAGCACCTCTGACGACAGCACCACCTGAAGCCAGCATCTTCCAGTACCCCAGAGCCTGAAAAAAAGCACCTTTTAAAATCACGGTGCTTACAGAGAGTATTTCTAAAGAGCCCCAAAGGCTCCTTCCACTCCAGGGGGTGCCTGGTGTGGATTTACCACATGTCAGAAGTCAGTGGTCACAGTCTGGACCCATCATCTGGGACTTTCTGGTTTTACCAAACACCTGGATGAGGACAGCAAGTGCCACACATCTGTAAACTCTAAAGCGTGGCAGCCTCACCCTGCGAAGGCTCAGGAGCGACATTCCCAACACACTGAGGAGTGACGCTGTAGGGCAAAGGCTCTATTTGCCCACCTCCCCTGCAGGACAGAGCTGCATTTTAATACGCACATGAACGATTTTTGCCTGCCAACCTTCCAACCTCCGCAAGTCCCCATCCGCCAAAACCAGTTTGTCAGTCCCTCGGGAAGGACGGGGCGCTGCACCCACAGCCACGGGTGTGACAGCCACGGCCACGGGCGTGACAGCCGCCACCTCAGCCGAGGAAACATCCATCTATTGCTAAAGCCCGGAGCCTTGCGCAGGGCGGACCGCGCTCCCCGCGGGACCGGGGTGCGGGACTCCCCGCTCCGAGCCGCGGGACTCCCCGCTC
>VZRS01011622.1:241238-300171 GCA_013398055.1 Ifrita kowaldi | reverse complement strand
GCCCGGGAGCGGCCGCCCCGACGGGCGGGCCCGGGGGAACCGCCGCTTCCGGCAGCGGGGCCGGGCAGCGGCACGCACGGACCGCGCGGGGGAAACACCGGGAGCGACTGACGAGCCCCGGCTGCGGCTTCTCCTTTCGTCTTTTTCTTCTCTTCGCTTTTTCTCTTCTTTTCAATTTCCTCGGCAAAAGCCCGGCCGCTCGGTCGGGATTAGCCTCGCAGCTGGAGGCGTCAGGAGAAATAGATCTGGCTGCTCCAACAGGAATGTGGCCGTGCTGCCGGAGCCCTGCACGTATCCCCAGACCTCTGCCATCGCCATTAAAACAGCCGGGACAAAAAGACAGCCATGGGAAGCTGCTGCATGGGCTCGCAGATTTTTGGTCGAGCATCCAAAAACATGGCAAAGCAGAATCCCTACACCCTACACCATCACGAGGAAGCATTACCAGGGCATTTACCTCTCTATGTCACCCACGCGATTACACATGCAAAGAGGGTCACGTCCTGCCAATAACAACAGCCACTGGGCATATTGCACTGGCCACGGTTTGTGCCTACACCGACGTTTATCCACGTCCCGCTGCTGTGATAGTGGGTCGGTGTTGGGTCTGACACAGCGATCATGAACTGCAAACACCATTCATGCCTCCGAGATGAAACAAGCCCTTTCAAGCCCGCAGTATTGCACTCCTGTCCCACAAAGGGCTATTTTCCCCCGGGGGAAAAAAGTCTCATTCAAAGTGGCAGACAACTGTCACAGAGTTTGTTGTTTCATCCTGGCCCGGAGCAGAGACAGATGGCATTGAAAATCAGTGTCTGGTGTCAGAGGAAACGAAGTGGGGCAGCATTTATCCTTAAGTTACCCAGCAAAGAGACTGGAAAACCTCTGAGCTGTGTATGAGATCTGTGTAAACGTTCAGTCACACATCATTTCTTCAGGTCATACATCACACCAAAACCTCGTTTATAAAGGCTAAAAAATATCCCTGGATAATTCTATCATAAAAATTACCATTGCTATTGCATGCAGTGCTACTGCATTCTGCTTCTGGATAACAACCCAATCCAGGACACTCCCAGCAACAGAACAGCTCGTCACCACTAATGTTTCTGACAGTAATACGATGTCCTAGAGCATTCACCCTCTAACATATCAACAACTTCAAGTTTCAGAGAGATTTGCAAATATCCCTGAGGCTTAGCAATGGCATGCAGGCTGGAAATCCCATCACATATAGTTGCTGGGAATTAGAGTCTGTCACATTGTCTTCGTGTCTCATGGGCATCATTCACATCCAAGCATGTTCCTGTCACTTAGGCATCTTCCTTGTTTGAGTATTTAACTAAATTAATTGTTCTGGTTTGACTTTTTAAATACCTTACCTTGCCATTTGTGCTGATTCCTGCACATGAAATTTCAAGGCCCATCCTGCTGGATGGAGAAGCTGAGTAAAGCTGTGCCCGTTTTCCTGTTGTTTTCCCTCCGAACTGAGCCAATGTATCAAAACAGGTTCCTGTTATGAAACTGCATGAAAATAC
Source organism: Ifrita kowaldi (assembly GCA_013398055.1). Lineage (NCBI taxonomy): Eukaryota > Metazoa > Chordata > Aves > Passeriformes > Cinclosomatidae > Ifrita > Ifrita kowaldi. The sequence goes on along the minus strand of VZRS01011622.1, from coordinate 298,633 downwards.
TTGAGTAATCCCTTTCTTTTCCTGAATCCCAGACTTTGTCTACACAAACGGCAAGATTTCTGGACACAAATATAGTTTAGCAGCAAATGCTGGTTACAGTAAGATGTTATGAGCTCCCTGAGGGTCCATCGTGGTTGCGTTCTCTCCCCCTCAGCCCAATGCAGCACAGGGCTGCAGTTTTCCAACCAAGAGCCTGGCAGATTGTGCATTACAGCATCTGCTCCTGGGACCATCCGACAGCTCAACTAGAGGTGGTTTTGTTCATATTAAGGATCAGTAACTCTCACATTTCCTCACTCATCTCCAGGGGTTGTCCTGAAGACAGTCACCAAAAGCTGTGGACTGCAGAGCATTTGACCCAGGGCTTTAGGGGCTCTGCAGAAAGGAAGTGAACCCCAGCTAGCCCTGCACCAAACCACATCAGAAAGACCCAAAGCTTTCAGTGTTACTAGAGGCATTTTTGCTGCTTCCTTCCAGCCCACATCTGGCTGATGAAGTTGCAGGCCAGCTGCACTTTGCCCCACCCGAGGTGGATGCTCATGGTCCTCACATCCTGCTCTCAGAGCTGTTCCCTGGACAAAGGTTCTTCCTTCAAAAGCAGAGTCCAACTTGCAATACAATTAAAGCCTCTACTGCCTACATTACCTGGTATTATGTTTCCAAAACACAAAACACCCCTTAATCACCCTTCCTGACCTTGCAGATCCGCATCTTTTGTTTGCATCTCTCACCCTTTGCTCAGACCTGGGATTGGTGACTCAGTACAGTAATGTTCGGCCTTGACAATCCTGCCCATAATAAAAACAACAGTGAAACCAGCCAAACCCAAACCCCTGCTCTCAGACAGTCCCTTTCTCTGGTATAACTCCAAAACCACTGGTGAGGTAGGTTTTACCCGCTGTCTCAGGCAAAAGCGACTTCCCTTAGGAATCTGGAGCCGGCCTGTGTCAAAAATTGCTCCAGTTTTCAAGTCAAAAGGCTGATAGCACACACTAAATTGCTGGCTGGGCTCCAGGATGATAACCTTGTCAATGCACAACCAGCAAACGAATAAAAGGTGTGGGTGTGGATACAGGAAAACAAATCCCTCCTGACTCGTATGATGAAATGTTGACCAAAGGGTGGCTGCTCTTCGATTATCACCTGAGTAACAGATCAGGGATTGGGGCAGATGGTTCAGAAGAAGGTTCCTAAGAAACCTGAGCACCTTGACCATCTTCAAAGTCAGCCAAGAGAGGTTACAGCTTCACCAGTGAGGGGTCAATAAGTGCAGCCCTTTTTCTAAGTGCTTGCTTGTGTTCTACTTTCTGTAACTGATAAAGCACTTTAGTGCACTCCCAGCTAAATGTATGGAGGTTTTGCTCCTATTCTCCTTCAAATTTGCAGAGATTTGAGAGAGAAGACAAAAAAAAATCTGAAGAACACTATTAGCTGTTGAATTCATATTGCAAGTCATGAAAGTCACATTTGCCCTCCTGAACTGTGTAGGGAAAGTGGAAGGTCCAAAGCTGTTTAATGAGGTGTCAGTGTAAGACTTTGAAGAAGCGCCCAGAACAGCTTCGCAATGCACGTCAGAAGATATGTACAAGTGCACCTTTTCTGTTTCTGGGTAGGGAAGTGAGAGGAATTACCTGCAGGGAAGTCTCTTGTGAAGAGAAAGATTACATGCAGGACTACAGGTATTGATTTCTTAAAAAACAACACTTGGGCAATATTGTATCAGAGAAAACCTGTTTGAAAGAGTTGGTTAGGTGATGGGTTTACTCAAGGCTGCCTCCAGAAATTAATGAAGAAAGGAAAGATTCCGGGCTGAGCTGGTGCTAAGGATCCTGAACTGGTAAACACTGCCGTGTTACAGGAGAGCCTGGCACAAGCTGCAGCTCCAGCAGCTACGGGAGCTGGAAAACTACTGCCATCCCAGCAGCACAGGCACTTCTGAATCCCAAAGGCAGATTTTCATACTTGAAACACCTTCAGCTTCCCGTAGAGCAGGCATGAGTCAGTGCCAGGTACTCTTGGAAATCTCAGCCTCAGTGTGTCCCTTATGTTTATGTTCTTTGCTTCAAAGCTGACAGTGAGCAAGAGTGCTGTGCTCTGAGCAGAGCCAGGGGTTCCTCTTTCCTATGAGAGCCTGAAATTCATGCATGCATGTGTTCCTACAGGAGACACTGGGAAAGGGGATGCAGCCATCCAAAAGGAAGGATCTTGCTGACTTGTACTGAATATAGTTTCTCTCTTGCTATGGGAGCTCATGGGAAGTCAGGCAGGGTCCTGGAAACACGAGGATTGCAGGACTGGTAAACCTGTAAAACCCTGATAGGGCAGCGTGGACATTTCAGAGGTTATTCAAAACTAACTGAGGGTGGGGGGGAGAGGGGGAAGCTTCACGTACCACTTTGCCACATTTCATTTGATGTCAAATTGGTTGTTTAGTTTTCCCCTGCAAGAGACTCCGCCTCCTTTCAAAGTCCCCTTAAAACCTGTAGAGATTTTATCCCAGGGCAACTCCTGCTTCGTGCTTAATAGTAACACAGGGAAAGAACAGCAAATGTCCTCAGTCCCACTGCAGAGGATTCAGACACCTGGTGCTTTAGAAAACTACTGCCCTGACAAAGAATTTCTACTTGGATTGAAGTGCTTTTTGGCTTTCATTTATGTTTTCTTGACTCTAAAAATAATCTAAAGGAAGACATCGCTTGTCACTGGCCTGGAAAACACCTTCCTTTCCCTTTTTGTTCTTCCTTTTTTAGAGGAAAGAGAAACTTGAAGGAGAAAGTTGTTATTTAGTTTTTGCTCTTCAAGTGTAGGTTAAAATGCCAGGCAAGAAGGAGGAGACCCTTGGCATCACTCATCTCCTCCTGGAACTGCATTGCATCACTTGGAAAACAGGACGAGAGGACACGAGACAGCTCATCCCGACGTCTTTTTAACAGCACTTGGTTAAAGGCATGGAAATTCATACCACCAGCATCTACTGCAAGAAAATGAGCAGATGCCAGGAGATTTTCTTTTACACTTACAAGGAATGAAAGCCATGGGTGTGTTTTCTGTTTTTAACGCCAGCAACATTTCGCAGGCTGACTCCCTCGAGGACAGCGGCAACTGGACGGCGGCAACCCAGTTCACCCAGCCGGGATGGAGGATTGCTCTGTGGGCCATCACCTACTCCTTCATCGTCATCACATCCATCGTTGGCAACGCCACCATCATCTGGATTATTCTGGCACACAGGAGAATGAGGACCGCTACCAATTACTTCATCGTTAACTTGGCTCTTTCGGACTTGCTGATGTCCACTTTTAACACCATCTTCAATTTTATCTATGCCAGTCACAATGTGTGGTATTTTGGTGAGGAATTCTGCAGGTTTCAGAATTGGTTCCCCATCACTGCAGTGTTTGTGAGCATTTACTCCATGACAGCCGTGGCTGCAGAGAGGTAAGAGGCGAATGGAGAAGAAAAGGTCCGAAAAGATCCCCTGTAAGTCATAAAAAAATCATTGCAGTAGTTTGTGCAATTGGCCCCCACTCTGTCAGGTACCTTATCAGTAAAGTGGGAGGAGTGCCAGACTGTGGGGTTTGATGCTAATTATGGCGTGATCTTCTGTTTTATCCCTGGTCTGAAATCACACCCAAATCTGTAACGAGGGGAAGTGGCTGATATTTTATTGTTCCCATATTATTGACCATAAATTGTTTGCCAGTCATCCTGAAAACTTCTTTGTTGGTTTTTTTAAACCATGAAACAGATATATCCAGAAAACGGAGAATATGCTGCAGGCTGCTGAAACTATCAGCGTCCCCAGTCCTGCTGTGAGTCCAGCAAACCACCAGAAATAATGGGAATTAGATCAGAAATGGCGGAATCTGCTCCCCTGGTTCACTAGAATAACTTATTCTGAGAGGGAGGGAAGTAATTACAGTGATTCTGTTTGACTTCTGGGGTAATTTGGTATTTTCATAAAATTCACTTCCATCTGCCAAGTCACTTTTACTTGAGCTTTCATTTCTGGAGTCTGACTGTTTACAGCTCATTGTTAAATAGCATGAAGCTGTTTTGCTTTTTACTAGAAAGTGTTCAAAAGTCTGTGGAAATTTCCTCTCTTAAAAGCAATAGTGTGTGCAAGAAGCAGAGAAGGTTATTTCCCTTTAGGCTCTCTACCCTCCTTCCTTCCATCCCTCCATTACTTCCACCCTCCCTGCTGCAGCCTCACGGTGAAGGACTTCCCTGGGGCAGCCTGACCCGGCACCCAGAAATACCGGCAGTCCTTTATCAAAGCCCTGCTATTGACTTTGCAGTTTCCTTCAGGTTTCCTGCGCTCCTTATCAAGCGCCCGTATCCACAAGGGTCCTTCCAGCTCCCTCGGGAGGGGAGCCAGCGTCCCTCTGCAGCCACCGAAAAGTGAAAAGCCTTGCTCCCTGAGCCATCGGGGTCATTTCCCCAGCTCCTCCCCAGCTCGCTGCTCAGATCACCCCGGCACACCCAGCCTCAGGAAGCAATCACAGACCAATCACACCAGATAAGCAGGCTAGGAGAGGGAAAAGGGCTTTTCCGCATGTGTAATGCCGCTGAAACCTGTGCAGGAGCTGGGGACACGGCACAGTACAGGACAGCTCATGAGGACAGGGCTGAGGGACGTGTTTATCAGCCTGCAGCTGTCCAGATGAAAGCAAATCCCTATTTAGAATCAATGGCAGCTCACTTTTAGACTCAAATACTCTTTTGCTGCTCCTGGCTGTAAACCAAGGGTTGTTGATAACTGCTATGCTATACATGTTGTCTGCCAAAGAATATTTTTTAAAAGCCACTTCAGCCTGTCCTCATGCCTTCCTACTCTTGTTCCTTGGGGAGTTTTGGTGAAAGCACCTATATAGCCAGAATCTCTTTAGTCACATGGCATGGATCAGAAAGAAAACTTGGCACCTCACTGCAAACCATATTTAGCTATTCTTTGCTTAGCCTTAAAATAGATCCTGACACAGTCTCCTGGAAACTCGACGCTTCCATTTATTGTTATGAGAACCTGTATCTACTCCAGCTCCAATGTTTAACTTCAATAAAACAACATCTTTTGAAGTGGTTTATTGTAAGGAAGGAGGCTAAGAAGTGACAGCTCCAAGTCATTTTTATCTGCCATGGAAAAGTCCCTGGTGATATTGCTCAGCGTTGGGTTTAGGATCACCCAGTTTCCCCATTACCAAAGCAGCTGTTTCCACTGCAGCACTCAAGGCAGAAACATAGTCTTATCAATCAGCTCAAGTTTCACACTCCAGTTAGCAAAGTCTCCTATCACCTGTCTGGAAAGAGCACAAGAGTGTCCAAAATTCAGCTTATTTTGTCTACTTGGATGAGGATCAGAGAAAGGGTGCTAAGATTGTGGTCCCAGCATCCTGGGATGTCACATTGAGAGAGGGCACAAGGAGCACAAGCAGCAGGGGGGCAAAGGCAGTGCTGCCACGCAGCATGAGGGGTCAGGAGATCCCAGCAGGTTTGGTAAATCTCACAACTTGCAGGAGCTTGCCTTGGGGGTGCACCCCTGGCAGAGTGGGAAAGCCTCCACCCAGGCCTGTAACAGCTTCCATGTCTGCAACATGGGCTGCAGGGACAGCACAGTGGCTGGCATCATTTATTCCCGGGACTTGCCATTCACTGAAGGCCACAGATCACGATTTCAGGCACTTCGGTGGGCAAATACTCTGGAGAATATCCACCAGTGGATTCCTCCCTGGCCAGACTCGAGCACTGTGTAACACTGCCTGTGGCAAGCTAAAGAAAAGCGAGGTGACATGAAAATTTTATAGCTAAATAAGGCCCTGCTGCTGTGCAGCCCTGGATTGCTCACTGTGCTGCCTGTCCTGCAGCAGTGGCTGGGCAGAGCTCCCTACCAACAGCCTGGCCAAGAGACAGCACAGTTTGTCAGATTTTTGCTACGATAACCAGGAGGCAATGGGCATTTTCCACTCTATTTTGCCTTTGTAACTACCATGACAAAGAATAGGGAAAGCATGACAAGAAATGCATAATTGATTATGTACTCGTTACAACACCGTGCATTTCCACACAGGGAACTTAAAACCAGAGAGTGCCCGGGGCTTGTGAGTAATCCAATAGTCAGAGGTGCTGTGAGGGCTCGGAGCAGGTGTGGGATGGAAGGGTCAGCCCTTCCCTCCACTGCAAGCACAAGTGCTCAGGCAGTCACAGACAGAGGTAGACAGCACAAGTTTTCCACAGCTAAAAATCAGTGGGGAAAAAATCAGGGTAAAAGATACTCAAGACCCCAGTCTGCTCTTGTGATAATGTGAAGCATCAGAGATTGACGTAAGAAGAAGGAAAGAGCACACTTGGGTGGGCGATTTTTGGTAAGGCACTTGAAAAAGTAATTAACAAAAAAAAAAGAGCAAGAATACTTTTTACAAGGGCCTGGAGTGACAGGACAAGGGGGAATGGTTTCACACTGATAGAATGCAGGGTTAGATGGGACACTGGGAAGGAATTCTTCCCTGTGAGGGAGGTGAGGCCCTGGCACAGGGTGCCCAGAGAAGCTGTGGCTGCCCCATCCCTGGAAGTGTCCAAGGCCAGGCAGGATGGGGCTATGAGCAATCTGGTCTAGTGGAAGGTGTCCCTGCCCATGGCAGGGGGTTGGAACAAGGTAATCTTTAAGGCCCCTTCCAACCCAAACCATTCTGGTATTCTATGAAAAATTCCATAAGGGGAATGCTTGCAAAGACTATATGCAGAAGACATAAAGGACTGCTTCCTCCTCACACCAGAAGCATCCATCCATGTGGGTTTGATAAATCCTACCCTAAGACTTGCTATCATTCTCTTCAGAAAGAATTTAGTTCCTCATTATTTATGGCCTGGAACCTATCAAAATGTCTATATTGATAAAGCCCACTATGGTGTCCTGGTGAGTTTTTACACTTGCTGCATTTGTTGTAAGGATTGCCAATTTCACTGCAAAAGCACTACCTGTTCCTTGCAGGTACGTGGCCATAATTCACCCCTTCAAGCCCAGGCTCTCTGCTGGAAGCACCAGAGTCATCATTGGGATAATCTGGCTGGTGGCATTCGGGCTCGCCTTCCCGCAGTGCTTCTACGCCGAGATCATGATGGACAATGGAACCACGAAATGCATCGTGGTCTGGCCTGATGACGTTGGATCCAAGCACCAGCTGACGTAAGAGAAACCATAAAACTCCCAATTCAGGCAAAAGCTAACCAGGAAAATAATTTCATCTCCAAACTGTTGGTTATGAGGAGTGCTGGGAGAGAGAGCAGGGGAATGTGGGGCTGGGGCAGCCCATCTAAGCTCAATTTAAGACAGCTGTGGAAAAAGCTGCCAAGTGATCATGGTTCAGGGTGCCTGAACCTGCCATCCTCCCCTGCTTTGAAAACTGGTTATAATGTCTAGAAACTCTACATACAGGGCTCAGGGAATTGAAAAGAAACTAGTGCAAATAGTCTTTAAACAAGCAATAAATCCTGGTTTTAGAGATTCTGGATTTTCTTCCTCCATCAGGCAGGAGGAAACTGTGTGTCTTTAATGCTGAGAAGCCATGTATTAGTTAAAAATTATGCTGCTCTTTGTGGGGGTAAAAGGAAAATAAAACCTGAGAGCCGCATGTTTCAAACATCCTAAGGTTTTACAGACAGATTTATCTGGGCACTCATCTGCGCTACTGAAAGCTCCTGAGCCTCACAGCGATTTCCTCCTGCTTGAAAGCAAGATTGTTCAAACAGATGGAACAAGCCATGCCCTGCATTTAGGGGCTCTGCTGTGATTACTCGCTAATTCAAAGCACGTGACGCACGGAGCAGTTTGACAACTTTATCAAGCAAAAGATATTTATACAAAGTAGCAATGGAAGAACTGAGGAACAGCAACAAATCGATTAACAAAGTGGAAACACTTTTTCAAACCAAAACCCACTGTGAAGGCTTTTGCCCCGCTCCTTGCACGTGGGCCATTTTCCCACGCTCAGTCTTCACCTCTGGCAGACAGCTGGATGCCTCCTAAACTTACTTATTACCAAACTAACTGGTATTCACACTAATATGTGCCAAGTTCCATGAGCTTTGTATAATTTTGGCCAAGCTGCAGCATATTCAGCCAGTGGTTGTCAGTTGTTCCCAGTTGAGCGAAGAGCAAAATCAGGCTCAAACCTCTCGTGTTGGGTGATGCTCCTCCTGGGGCTCCTTGTTGGTACCCCTTGGCACAAGCTGGGGAACAGAGTGTGCCAGGCTCCTGTCAATTGAGGAGGAGGGAGAATAGATAACCACTAATATATGAGTCACTGATGACTATTTCGTTCAGATGAAAGGCATGAGGTTTATTTCTCCCGCATCCGTGGCATAGAAAGGATTCAAATGAGTTCCCCAGCATGCTGACAAAATCCCTGTGGGCTGGAAAGGCTGGTCCTGAACATGGCAAATAGCAGGGCAGGTTCTTTCTGGGATGTCCAGCTGAAGAGCAGCAGCTCCTGACCACAATACATCACTCACTAGCTCTGAGAGATCCATAGGTTTTCATATCTCTCTAAGAAAGGAAGTTGGGAACATCGCTCCCCAGAAATCACACTGAGTGATGGATTTGTTGGGACAGATGCCTGCAATACAGACCATGGAGAAAAATCCATCTACAGCCATTCATATACTAGTCCAAATAACATGGAAAGAAAATATTAAGAAACCCAAAGAAAAACCAAAAAAAATTTGAGAACTGGGTTCCTGTGTTAACTGTGGGTCCTCTGAATCCCTTGCAGTCAAGTAAAACCAGCTTTCAAAAAAAAATTTAAAAACCCAAAGAACGCATTACTGACTGCCAGTGCCTGAAAAATACTGGATATAAAGGATATAGAAGTTTGACCAGAGTAAAGAACCTTAACCACAGAAGATTTTTTTTTTTTCTGGTGACAGGTTAACTTTGCAGCAGACAGTAAAGCTACAAGACTAAAAGTTTCTTTTTACATGTGCTCAAGCTTAGGCTCCCATCCTCCCCCCAGGATGGGAACCCTAAAAGGGCTCTGGGGCACTCCACACACAGTATTAGGCCTTCAGAAGAGGCACCACTCTGAGGACAACAGGAAAAAGTGGAAGACGGGCAGGGACAAACTCACCACATTTCACAAATACAATATTTTTCTTTATGCAGCCACCAGTCTGGTATTTGCAGCCACCTCAAGGAGCAAACACCTCTGCGGGGCCCAACACCCATTTCAACAGCGCTCTGGAAAGCAGCTGACCCCCCTCACTAATGTCAGGAGTAACCCCAGAGCCTTGTCAGACTGAGAAAGACCACTTGCACCCATCCAGCCTTTTGGGGTCACTGCCAGCAGTGTGTGCCAGAGCCCTCCTGCCTAATCCTGCTTTTGACACTGTTTACGTTAATTTGACAGTTGCTGTAATGGAGTGAGCAGGTTGTTCCCTTCCCATAAATGGTGGTTGCTTAAACTAATCAGCCCCCAGCATGAGGAAACCAGCAGAAGTTTGTGGGGTGACATGGAAAGCTAGAAAGGGCTGAGGTAAAGTACAACTGCAGGGGATGCCACTGCTTTCAGCTGGAGCAGCAACTGAGTAGCCTGTTGTGTGCTCACTCAAATAAAAACAGCCAGCTACACAAATGCAGGCAACATCCCTTCCTCACTGCCTGCATCTTTGTGCACCCTGTTAGCAGCCAGATACCTTCTGCAGTCTCTGATCCAGCTTTTTTCCACTGTTGCCACTACTGCATTCATCAAGTTCCTCTATAGTTTTTGGACTATTCCTTTTCCACACCTGTTATTTAAGGGCTTGTACTTTTGCAGCTGTCTCTCTCTCCTGACTGCAGTAGGATAGCAAAGCTCAGTGCAGGTGGTCCTGGACTGCAACCCTCTGCTAAGAGATAAGTGATGTTACCCTGTCTCAAAAGAGCAGTGAATCCAGCCCAAGGACTCCTCATCACACCACAAAGAGATGAGCTTTTGCTGTTCACAGAAGTATTGTAACAATAATTATAGGCAAATTTTCTTCTTTGTGGTTTTGTTAATAGAAGCCAGCATATGTATCCAAAAGACAATTCCTGAAAGAGCCCTCCAAGAGCCATACTGACTGTGAAAACTGCTTGTTCTTCTCTTTCAGGTATCACATTGCCGTGATTATCTTGATTTATTTACTGCCTTTAATGGTGATGTTTGTTGCATACAGCATTATAGGAATTACTCTGTGGAGCAGCGCGGCTCCAGGCAACCACCTGAACAGGGTCCGCTACGAACACCAAATTAATGCCAAAAAAAAGGTCAGAAGTGAAACTTAAATATAATTACCCCCAGCACACCAGCCCTGCTGGCTCCAGTTCCAAAGTGGAGCTTGTGTTTGATACAAAATCTTGTGGGATTGGGCATGAAAGGTTAACAAAATATTTTGGGTCCAGGGTAAACGGCATCACCCTGCAAGTTTGAAAAAAAATGGTCATTGCATGCAGCAGCCAGCCGTCCAGGAAGAAAGACTCACAGCAGCAGGCCGGCTGCCAGCAGCCCTCAGAGAGTAAAGTCTGGTGTCCAGTGAATCCACAGGTTGCAGGATAAACCAGGGTAAAACTCTGGACAGGGTGGAGCAGTCTCAGTGTAACAGCTGATATCTCATTTCCCTGCACATCTCTCTGATGTAGCTACAAGCAGTTCCTCTGCAGAGTCCACTCAGTGCACCACCCGGGCACTCCCTCCCTGTTCCAGTTTCCGTCGCCAGGGCACTCCCTCCCTGTTCCCAGTTTTCATCACCTGGTTGATGAAAACGCTGGTTTCTTTGCCATAGCAGTCCAGGTCTACATTCCACACACTGCACTTTGGGAGGGCAAACCAGACTCAAAGTGAAACCAGCACTTCCCATTGCCCCAGCAAGCCCAGTCACCCGGAGCCCAGGAATAACCCCTTGGTTTTGTTTTCCTAGTTTGTGAAGACAATGGTGGTAGTGGTGATCATTTTTGCTGTCTGCTGGCTGCCCTATCACATATACTTCATCCTGGGGAGCTTCAAGGAAGACATCTACCAGCAGAAGTACATTCAGCAGGTGTATCTTGCAGTCTTCCTCCTTGCCATGAGCTCGACAATGTACAACCCCATCATATACTGCTGCCTGAACCAGAGGTGAGTAGTGTACACATGTGCGCACAGAGAAAACTGAAATCTCAGGCTGAAAAAATGTAAATCTCTGGAGGTGAGAACAACTGTGAATTTCAACTGCAGTTCATAGGCTGAGTAGACAATTTATCCTCTGCTAATAACATGAGGTGGGATACCCTCTGAGTGAGGTTTTGACTCAGCCCTTAAGATTTTCTGTCTCCAAAAAAAAGCACAGACGGTAGCCATAGGATCAGCACAGCCCCATTTTCACCCATTTGCACATGCAGACCATCCTATTTCCAAGGGAGGAATCTTTAATCCCTGCAATGCATCTGCTGAGCTAATGCTGGGCTGGCTCAGCTGGGCAGCACAGCTGTGAGCCCCCCACGCAGTGCTGGGCTCACCCCCACGGGAAGCAGGAGCAGCCCACGGGTGGCCTGTGAAGGTCTCATCGGGACGTGCCACCATGAGGGAGCAGCTGGGGGAGCACAACCCCGGCGTGCCAAGAGATGTCCCTCTTGCTCTGCACTGAGGGCTGCAGGATGCAGAGCGCAGGGAGCTGCTCTGGCTGCCCCGCCGATCTCCGTGCCAAATCCTGCATCCATAACCCCCATCTCTCTTCAGCCTCGCTGCATGCAGTGAGCTCCAAGGGTAATAAATGGTTATCAGCACATTTCCTGTGCAGTTTCACTGGGACTGCACCAGGCAAGGTTAACTCCAGAGCGGTGCTGCAAGGCGCGCTCCTTTGAGTGTTTCAAACAGCATCCTGCCTGTGAGCTTGCAAAAGAAGACAGTTTTGCAGCCCATTCACCCAAACTGCATTTAACACGAAACACACAAACATGTCTTCCCCCTCCTCTCTCAGAAAGCAGACAGCTTCCTCTTTTAATTATTCATGGTTTTTTAAAAAGCTCCCAGTGGGTAAACACATGTATTTTCCTCAGATGCTCTGTGTCTCACAAATGCTGTTACCAGCATGGTCAGCACCATCTACTGAGCACATCAAAGATCCTGCCATTTCACTGATCTTACATGTTTACTTAAAATACAAGGAAATCTGATCATAAACTCCTATTGCACCTCCCTCCACTGTTTTATGTATTTAGCTTTTCACTTCATTTCTTTGATTTCAGTAGAAATAATAATTTCCATAGTCATTCACAGGTAGAACCAAATAACAAGTTTGTTCATTCTCTGTGCGATTAGAAAGATCATTTCACCATTTAATTTCTTTTCTCACTTTTACAGGTTTCGGTCAGGCTTCAAGCTAGCCTTCCGGTGGTGTCCGTGCATAAAAGCAACAGAAAAAGACAAACTTAAACTTATGTCCCCATCTCTCTATCAGACAACCCACAGGAAGTCAAGAACAACAAGTTTCAACACAGAAACTCAGCTGAATGAGAAAGAGAAGACATCATTTACCCTCACCCGATTAACACTTTGATTTCCTGCTCCTGTTTCTGGCTCTATCCCCTAACACCATGCCAAGGCAGCAGATCTGCAGAAGCCTGAGCCTCTTTTTCTCTGGAGCAACTGTTTCCTACAGGACTTCTTTAGATGCCATCAGCTTGGAAGGCAGTGTGCTGATAATACTTACATCCACGTAGGTCCAAATATCACCCAGCTATAAACTCATAAATTTAGCCCTCCCTTACATCAACAACTGCAATACATCATGCCCAGGAGGTCAAAAAATCAGTGGAGCAGATCTGAGGCAGTGCCAATCAGTAGAGTATAAATTATTTCCTTCTACATTGGGATTCCTGATTTCTCTTCCATCAAGACACTTAAATTCAGAAATTCAGAAAACAGGCGATGGAGCAGAAAGGCTGGGGCTCACGTGGCCCAGTTGGGATGGACCCCCAGGGCTGTGTGGGCAGCCCATGGCTCAGCAGCCCCAAGGCAGATAACACTGTGGACCAAAGCCTGTTTACAACAAAGGCAAATACTAACACATCCAGACTGAAAAACCCAGCCTGCCCTCAACATTTTCTGAATTCTTGGACTTTCATGCCTGCAATTTCACCAGCAGAGAGAAACAGTTCCTCAAGATGTTGTCATTGCATGGATTTCTATAACCTTGCCCCAAAATATGTTGTTTTCCTATTAAACTGTGCTCAAGTGATTCCTCTTTCACATTAATTGTGGTGCCTAATTTGGAGAGCAAGGCACTCAGAAGAGTCAGTAGCCAGGGATGCCCACTGGCTTGGTCAGGGCTCATGGATCCAATCAGAATCCACCTCCTTTGCCTCCTTTTAGTACTAACAGCAGTGGCCCATTGCTGTCTTTTTCCAGATAGTCCCTTCACCTTCCCAGACTTACCCCATATTTATCCTCACTGCTCTTCCCAGATATGAAAATAAAGGCTGAAATCTGTCATCTTCCCAGCCTTAGGCATTATGTGCAGGCATGAAAAACAGGAGAAGCTGAAATATAAACATTATATAAAAGTAATAGAGCATTTAATAGTGATGTGATAAGTTAGCACCTCATAATCACCTTCACCTCTCATGACAGGGTTGTAAACAATATCACAGAGCCATACCTTAGCAATTAGAAAGCTTCTGTAATGTTGACAAGATCCAGTTACTTGAAATATTCTCCTTTTCTGTGAAAGCCAAACTACAAAGTGCTGCCAGGCTTAAATTCTGCAGTAAATCCAGAGAAAAGGTGCATGACTTGAATCAAAAGAGTACTCAGGGATGTAATTTTCCCAAGCCTGTTCCAATACAGGAACCAGATATATGTTCCTTCCCCACTTCTCCACACCCCTGGCTCTGTGGAGAACAATTATGCAACAAACTTGTCCCACTAATGGACAAGAGAGCACAGGCCCCTCTGAAAAAGCTCATCATTTTAAATCATTCCAGCAGGTAGTTTCTAGTCCAGATGTTACCTGGCCAGCCCTCTCCCCTGGCCGGCCTGCTCTTCCCACAGCTGCACTGCTGGTGTGTGCACAGGGCAGGAGAGCAGCGAGAGGCATTTAGAGACAGCCACCACCAAGCCATTCTGCCAAAGGGGTTGACAACCATTTGGGAGGGATACTCTGCCAGGCACACATCGCTGGGAGCAGGCTAGGCATGGCAAAGACTCCTGCTCTGAGCAACTGAAGGACACCTCCTCACAGAGTTCAGTACTTGATATACGTGAGCTGTACCTCCCCCTGCCCAGCTGGTGTGATTCCAAGGCCTTTAAACTCTGCACCTTTCTAATGCAGAGCTTTTTAGACGAAACAGGCCTATCTTGAGCATCCCACCTTCCCCTCCCTCTTCCATCACACCTGAACAGCCAGCCAGAGCCTATTCCAGATGCCCCAGTGTCACACAGGTGCTGCCAGTGCATCCCCTGTGCAGTCCCTGACTGGCACCGATGCTCTCTGACAGCTCAAGGCATCTCTTTCTCTTGCTTGGAGCAGAAAGCAGAGGATGATTTCTCCATGTTGCAAAAGGAATTCTCTGTGCCCTGGCAGACTCACAGTGCAGATCCTGAGGTTTCATCACATAGAAACAGCAATAGTTAAGGAAGCAGAGATGCTCCGAGCCCTTGTTACATGGAAGAAAAGGCAGCCCAAGGTGGGCTACGTTATTCCTGTGATACATGAGACAACAGGAACACCATGCTCCATAGTAAGTACACGCAATTCTTCATATAAATACAGACAGAACTAAATACCACGCAGCAGTAAAGACATCCAGGTCAGCAATAAATCCCTCCTCTGCATGCTTACCCGTGCTCTAAGCAGCAAAGCAGTCCCTGCAGTCAGTAAAGAAAAACACTTGAAGAATCTCATTTTTATGGCAACGAAACGAACAAAAAGCACAGAACGGGGTTCAGAAGTTCAGAAACACTTTATTTTGCCTTCTGCTATTTTCTTAAGAAAACAAAACAAAACAAAACAAGGTCTGCTTGTTTTAAAACCCATTCAAAAGGCTTCTGAGAGAACCCCAGAGGAGTAAGGAGTAGATGACATTACAACAGTGGTATGCAAATGGTCTTTTCCCCAGGAAATATAAGATTTTTGTGTTCATATTGCAGTAATTACAGCTTAACAGTTAAGAGGACTGTGATTTTATTCACCAAGCCTAAAAGCTTAAAGAAAGACATCTCAGTCATTGCTTGGATAACATTGGAGACATTTCTTCAGACAGTTATAGCTTGTGATTCACTTGGAACAGTTTCCTAGGGGTAAGAAGTAGTCTGGAAATGAAAATCCCACCAGGTCTCCCTTTGGAAAAGAACTGCCGTGTCTTATCAAGTACATCAACTATGGCCCACAGTAGGAAAAGTTAGAAACACAAACTCACTCCCTATTTGTTATGAGCTGGATCCAAGAAACAAAACGACCTATGCCAGCATCTCCAAAATTCACAGTCACCCTGAGACCAAGTTTAACTTCCACTTCTCGTTCACCCTCTATCCTGCACTGAGCCTGGCCCTCAGATGCTGAAGAGCTCCAAACCCAGGCCCCCAGGCATGGCTCACACCACCCCTACAGCACTGCCGACGGCAGGCACAAGATTTGCAAACCTTCAAGCAATTCAAATGCAACGTGTCCCCCGTGTCCAAAAAGTTTCTCACCTTCTTCTGTCTCCTGTTTGGGGTCATAGCTGCACATCAAGGCTGTCAGAGATTATTCAAGCTGTAACATAAAATGGGTTACTGGAGAAGCACAGCTTTAGTGTACGCCAAAGGGGCTTTCATCTACCACAACTCCAACACAGGCTGTGCCAACCAGTGGTGTATGAGCACCTGACACCAGGGCTCTGCAGACATTAACCCGATGCACGCAGGGAGCTCACAGACATATTGTATCCATCACAAGCCTAATGGAACCACACCACCCTTGGTGCAGCGCCCCAAGGTTTTCCTGCACTGCAGATCCCCCTGCACAAGACAGGGCACGAGGTGCACCCGGACAAGCTACACGGCCCCTAAGGTTTGGGCGCTGTCAGCGCTGTGCCTCTGCTGAACTACATTAGGAAACACGAGGCATGGGGACCTGTGTGAATCTGACCCCGAATGCCCGGGAATAAAAACACACACACAAAACACAGGCACCACTGGGATTAGGTTGCAGCTCTCCCTACACAATAGCTCTTCCCAAAGCACTAAGCCACCAGCCAACAGCACCTCTTCCAGAAAGAACCACTAAACACCAGTTAACGCACATCAAAAAAGTTTAATATTTTCACAAGTATCACGTAACACTAGTATCGGAGCTACTAGTGTGCAAAGTAAAAAGACCCTCTACCTTTGCAAAACCAGTTAGGCATGCAATTTTTCAGGTAGACACACACTTAAAGCTGCAATGACTGTTTGTGACTCACAGGTTACTTTACAACATTCACTCACAGTGCACCATAATGCATATTGAAATGTTATCGATAGGTAGGGCAATCCAAATCTTAGGGGAGTGGAATGAGAACAAAGAAGAGTAGCCTGCAATTTCCATCTACTTTCTGCAGGAAAAGGCAGCAGGGAAAACCATGCAGACATCTCAAATTCATTTTTGGTAGAAGAGTGGGAATTAAGGACTACTGTGTGGTCTCCCTCTTTGCAGAAAGTGGTGTGACTTGCAAATGTTACTCGACATGTACCTTCCTAACTGCTTCTCAATTTAAGTGATGCAACTGGTATGCAAATATAATAATGGCATCGACTGGACAGAGGACAGGGTACACCACGTGGAAATGATCTTTGCTGTTGCTTTCGTCCTTGGAATAAGCTGCACCCAATTTTGACTCTGTGGGTTTTTTACATACCCGGGCCCTCAAAGGCAAGATCAAAACGCAACCCTCCTCTTCCTTTCTGCGCGCTAACTCTAGCTGAGTGTTTGTGTTCTGAGTGACTGCTGGACAGTATTAAAGATTAAAGCTCTGTGTGGAAGCAAATACCCATTTAAGGCGAGAGACAGGAGTAGGCGCATCTGAGGGATGCGGTCGAGCTGCAGGTTCGGTGGAAGGGCAGCTGCAGTGCCCTGACCCAGACTAACAAGAAGAGATAGGAAATATTTTTTGTAAGAACCCTTAAACAGAAGAATACAGCACAGGGACCAGTAGGGACCATAGATCTACCGATTTTGCAGGTCTGGAGATTTGGATTACCCCAATCACCAACCACTTGGCTTTACTCTTTAGGGATTTCTCGCCGAAACATGACAGATTTCGCCCAGTAATACAACACTACTCACGTAAGCAATGGGGAATACCAGTGGAACCAGATCTGTGGGATAAGGGCGTTTACTTTCACCATGACAGAAGAGGCATCAAGGAAGCGAGTAAGTCGCGGTGCCAAGTCCCACTATAGAGTTACGTGCGTGCACAGTGCTGACACACCATAATGTGTTCACAACCGCTTTAGACGAAACAACAGCAGGTAGATATGCAGGAGGGAACTGTTGCTTCCCCTTCACTTAAAAGCATCAACACCCAGGTCTGGTGGTCAGCGTGCTGGCAGTGCGCTTAACAGGGATGCTGCAAAGAACATGTTTGGTATGATGCAATGGTGGCTCTCAACACACATCACTTGGGGGCAATTTTGTCTCAGACAACAACTGATTTTTGACAACTGCAGAAATTATAGACTGGTTTTTTCCATGACCTACAGATGGGGAAGGTACCAACAAGGTGAGTAAGAAACATGCAGATTGGGGTCCAGAAACAGGAGATATTATTAACAGCACACATTCTATCTTGTATCCTATTTTTTTTTATGTCATTAGTTGTAATTTTTTTTCCCCCAATAAAGCAGTGAGTTCTGGGTTTTTACCAGTTCTGACTATGCAGTCGCTGCTTTATGAGAAACACAAGACAGAATTGGGGCCAGGATTGTGGAGTTCAGTTCTGCTCAGCCTCACGAAGCCTGCATCCCACCGCTGTGATGAGCGCTGCCCCTTTCCCGCTGCCGTCCTCCGACAGCAGGAAGGTCACGTCGCAGTTGGGTGCCAGGTCTTTAACTGTTTGGTGCATGATCCTCGAAAAGCTGTGAAAGGAAACAAGGGCAGTGGGTGAAGAAGGTCCTGCAGCACCTGTGGAGTGGAGCACTGCCATGGGCATTTGCACTGCATCCCCTTTCACCAGGGTAAGAACTAAAATGCTGGAAACTAGGATGGGTTTGAAGCCTGGGAGCAGTAGGAGTTAAAGGAAAAATGCACTTGCATCCCAGCCCTGCCTGTCTGCGTGAGGTTAACTGGGATCACTGATACCACAGGAAAGGGAAAAGAACAGACCACATAAGTCACCTCCTTCCCACCCGCCTGCCTCTAGAGGTGGCACTAGCTCTCTTCTCCTCCTGCCCCCAGCTCTTTTAGACTCCTGTCCTCACCTGCATTGCTCTGCAGCAGCTCTTCTCTGCTGGACACTGAAACAGAAACCTCCTCCGAAGAGGCACCAAGCATTTCAGCACTGCTCTGTCATTGCCTGTCCAGAGCCAAGAGATCCTTCCCTTGCTATACAGCTTCCAACTCACTCAGCAAGCTGTGTCCCCTTCAGTTTGTCACCACCCCAAGAATCTTTCACAAGTCATTCTTGATCCTCTCGTTGCCCTTCAGAAAGCCCTAAGCCCCCTGATTAAGACTTTTTTTCCTGGCTCTTATCCCAGCAAGTGAAGGAGTCCAGTTTGGTGCGTCAAGAGGAAGGACGTACACGCAACGCGCTACAGGCAAACAAATGCTGAGAAGGCAGATACTCACTGTGGGTGCAGTTTGTACAGAGTGCCATCCACACCAACCGTTATCTCCAGGCGCTCTAACCCTCTGTTCTCCCTGATTTTATCTACGATGGCAGCCATTCCAGCACCACACAACTGAGCTGCTCGCCTCGACACCGCTCCGCAGACCGTCTTGACAATGATACTGTCGTCACAGGTGCTGTTGAGCCCCAGCTGCTGGAGGATGGTTCGCACCTGCAGCAAGGCTAACCTGTCACTGTAGGAGGAAAACACAGTGTTACAGGTTTCCCTCAGTCAAGCCATCAACCCCACTGCACTGATGGCATGCACTGATCCACGCACCCACACCAGGCAGCAGCCCCTCCTGACAGCACAAGTGACCTCAGGGAATGCAAATTCAGTCACCCCTGCACTGTGCTGCAGTGCAGGAGAGGGGTGCCAGCAGCAAAAGAGGCTCCAAGTCCAACTCTGCATTGCCTCCCCTTCTCTTTTCTTACCATGGGGCATTTGAGGAAAATATTTTTAATTACAACCTTGGGGTTTTTTTCCTCCCATGAAGCCTCAGAGATTGCTTTAAAATACAGAGTTCAAGCAATAAAAGCACAAAAACACCCAGTAAGCAGTGCTCACTCAGCTAGTGTTCATTCAATTCCACAGTTGCAGCTAAACACACACAAGGGGCCCAGGAAAACGGCTTGATTTCCAAACAAAGAAATAAAATGATAGAGTGAGGGGATCCTTGACAGCCCTTCCCAGGGTTTAGAATTGAGCATTGCTAGAAATTCAGTTGGTGTTGTAAAGAATCCTCCTGCACACACAGACTGAAACCAAAATTTTCTCTAGAGAGGCAAGCAATGCTCTCCAGCTGTCCCTCCCTCTAGCAGTGTCACCAGACGAGCGCTACCACACTATTTCACTCCAAGCAGCCTCCCCTGCGGTACTCTTACCTCTCAATCTGAGAAAGGAACTTGGTTTCAAAGATATGTCTGGTCTTTAGTGTCTCTGAAATCTGGCCTCGGAACAGGAAACCCCGTTTGGTGAAGTCGATCAAGATATTGCGGACTATTTCCCCCAGGTACATCCCACTGATCATTTTCTCATACCTGCAAGGAAAGACAGCAGTCCAGCTCAGAGGGAACCTGCCCATGTTTGCAAAGGCAGCATCACAGGTGTGTTATCAGCCAGGTGTCCTACCCACACAGGGCTGCAGGTACCAGTGCTGAGCATCACTCCTGGGACACTCCTTATCCTGTGCTAGAAAGGTCTGCAGGTGGAAGATATTTCTTCTCCCTAGCTTGATGCAAGACTGCAAGTGGGAAACTTGGGTCCTGTGTGCAGAGCTGGGGTCTGAGAGGGATTCAAGACAGCTTGGTTCCTCCTCCCTGTGGTTTTGGGACTACTGGTTTCCTACTGAAAACCAGGTGCTTGAATTAAATGAAGAGCATAAACCAACCCTGGACCACCAGCTTACCAACTTGCAGGTCAGTGGTCCTGTGAACAGGCTGGACATGCCTTTTCCCATCCTTTATCTTGCACAGGGTTGATTTTGCAGCACAGGACTGCCTTAAAAACACTGCATTTGCAGTGACTGTACCTTGTGGTCTCCCTGTAATTTTGCTGCATGGAGCCACTGAGCTTCTTCTGTTTGAAGGTCTCAGTCGTGTTTCGCCCTCCCTCCCTTCCAGCATCATTCTGGTTTGAATGGAGCATTTTGGGGCCTGTGAGCTGTCCTTACCAACAAGAACTGAACAGTTCCATTTCTTGAGAAAGATATTCAGTGCTGCATCCTTTATTTCACCTCCTGAAGCTCTACAGCAGGGTTTGTGCCCTGGGTTGAGCAGAGCCCGGCGTGCCATCCCGCTGGAAGCAGGCCACGCAGTCCACTTAATACCATGAACTCTCTCAGGCTTGTACCCGGCAAGTGCCCTCCCTCTTGAGTTCTAACTATCTCTGGAACAAATTATTCCCCCTGGCAGTCTTCACTACTGCCTTTGGCTGCTTACTCCATGCCAGCTCTGCTGCTGCATCAGGTTTGCTCCGTGTCTGCCTCTCTGGGTCTGTATGAGCCTCAGCTTCTACAGAGCATCCCGTGGGACTTGCCAACTTGTCTGTATTCCTCAGGTTTTTGTGGACAGATTTACTCTAGTCAAAAAATCTTTTTAAAGGCTCCTGGCATCAAAGCACTGCTGCAAAGAACTGATGAAAAACTGTAGTCCTAGCAAGCAACACTCTCAGCCCAGTTTTATCAGTGCTGGGTACACACCTCCTTGTCAACCTTTTCTTGAAGGGGACAGTAAAGCACTTTCCCAAACAAATGCTGAGCCCAAAAAAGGGGACCAAACTCCAGGAGCAAGAAAGGCAGGTCCTCTAACATGACCTAGGCCATCCAGAAAATTGTCTGAAACAAGAGCTGGTGGCAACTGCTAGAGAGCTCCTGACTGCTTTATAGTGAGAAGCTCCAAGCTTTAACCAGCTGGTGTAAGTTCAGGATTTCTACAGGCACAGTCCTCTAAAAAAAGAGTTCAGTTAAAAGAGATTAACCTGAGACCCTGAGCAAAAGAATGACCAGTCATCTTATCCCCCTCAGTACAGCACAGGATGAGAAAAAGGATCTCTTCATAATTTCAAGACTTTTGAAGCCCCCACCAAAAGCCCCTCTGTGGAGTCCCACGGCAGCAAATAAGTCACAAAAAAGCAGCGACCGGGAAAAGCACAGAAAGGGGAGATCCCACAGGATAGCAGGACTGCAGTAATTTTCCACTCTTAACCTCTCCTTTCTCAACTGGGAGAAATCCAGTTCTCTCTTAAAAGCACTTAAGGCGGCCTGGCTTCTATGCACAGCACACCA
Source organism: Ifrita kowaldi (assembly GCA_013398055.1). Lineage (NCBI taxonomy): Eukaryota > Metazoa > Chordata > Aves > Passeriformes > Cinclosomatidae > Ifrita > Ifrita kowaldi. The sequence goes on along the minus strand of VZRS01011622.1, from coordinate 277,018 downwards.
TTTATCCTGCAGTACCTTTGCTTTCCAGCATTCAGTGAGAAGTCATCAACTGCTTTGTCATATATTGTCCTGATGTCGTCCAGGCACCCGTTATCCCCGAACGCTCCCCACTCCGTGTTCACACACATCCGCCCTTGCTCACCATCCACCATCTCTATGTTTCTCATTTCTTCCATGTAACAAGCATTGCTGCCCGTTCCTGAAAGAAACAAACACTGAAATTACGCTTTGGTTGGAACAAAACAACACTAGAGCCAGCACCACAGCCCTGATAAACCCTCTGGGGGATCTCAAATGTGGGTTTTTTCTGAAAGAAGTAGTTGAATCATCATTTGAAACATCAGAAAAAAACCCGAACCCTCACTCTTCAACAGTCTTAAACTGAAGGAGAACATTACTGCTGTGGTGCATTGCTCAGGGTGGCTCAGAGAGGAAGCTCACCCAGGCCAGCTGGCTGAGGGTCCCACACTGCAGGGAGGAAGAGCAAAGCAGCACTTTCAGCACACAAAACCTCACAGGCTTCTGACCCCAAAACTAATGGAAGCAGACAGCTGGATTTTGCAGCTCGGAACCACCTTCCACAAAGCTCACGGACCCACAGAATTCAGGGGAAAATGTGCTGAACTGAAAACCTCAGCAAGTTCTGAGGCAGCAGGGGTTTTACCAGCTGATTGCTTGGGGGTTTTTCTGATTTTAATTGTTTATTTTCTCTGGCAGAAAGGTTACTCCCATGTTGAGATGAGGAAATATCTGATACTTCTTAAAGGGGATCCTAATGAATGTGGCAAAGTGCTCCATGTACCATGGGGTCTTGGGCAGCAAAGCTTTATTAGCAAAGAGAGGCAGCTTTAGCTGCTAACCAGGGCAAAAATTCTCTTGAAGTTACTTAACAAACTCATTTAATCCTGCATCCCAGATTCTGCACCAGTTGCTACAGCAAGTCTGTTTTCCTTTGCCATTTTTTAGGGAATTATATCAATACAGTCTGAGCTAAAATAGATCCTCCCACAGTACTCCCCTGCTGCAGGAGAGCTGAGCCGCAGCAGAGGGTTTGGCGGGGGGAACGTCTGGGTTTGCAGACTGAGAGCCAGGTTTGCAGGAACAAACCAGACCAAATCCAATTGTGGATCGCCACCAGCATCCAGCCTCCCTCAGGTGCCATCAGCCAGGCAATCCAGGCAGGGCAGAGGGAGCTGTCAGAGCCCTGGAGCTTTCATTCCCATTATCCCAGAGGTACCCAGGCCACCTCTGACCCCCTGCTCTGCACACAGACATGCTGGCTGCACAGCATAGCTGGCAGAGCTGCAGCAGACGGTCCCCAGGGGATGTTCTCAGCACCCCAAGGACACGCTGTCCTTCCTGTAGGGAACTTTGGTTCCTGAAAATGCCACCAATGGAGCTGCGCAGGCACGGCTTCCTACCCACACTGCACTGTGCTGACTCATCCTGGACATTTTCCAACTGTCTGGAGCAGAAATTGGTGGCGTTTTATTTTCCTACAAGCCACCTCACAACTGAAAGCATTCCTAAAGCTTGCAGGTTCCTTGTCCTCTTCTCTCCCACGGAAAACTCATTTCTCTGGAGAGTTCTGGGAATTCACACCGCCCCGTGACTCAGGCTCCCCGAGCGTGGCATTTGCAAAGGCATCAGCAGTCGCCTGTGGAATTACTTCAGCTGTCTCACTGCTGGGAAGGGAGCTCTCTGTCACTGCACTCAGTCTACCAGAGCTCTCCATCACATGCCATTTGGGAATTGTGGCTGTGCTTTGCAAGTTTATTCTGAGAGACCACACGCTTGCAGGAAGCTGTGGGCCACCGGAACACCCCAGCAGGGAAACTCTTACAGGCTAAACTAACAGCAGCTCTCCTCCCAAGCAGCACCATGCCTTTACCAGGTAAAACAGGCAGAATTTATTGAGCATCACAGCCTCTGCTTATCTGAACTGACTGTGGACATAACTAAGCTGGCTGTTGAATTCTGCTCTCTTTTACTCCGGGATATCCTAGGCTTATTTTCAGTTAACCACAGGGATGCCTCCATGAGAATACACACAGATGTGTGGACGCGCTGTTTAATAAAATGCAGCTCTAACACGTACCCACAATGAGCCCAATTTCACAGTTTGGATCTTCATAAGCACAAGTCATCATTGTGCCCACTGTATCATTCACCACAGCCACCACATCCAAGTCAAATTCCTTTGGGAGAGAGAAAACAGCAGTGAGAACTCTGGGCTAGGGGCAGTCCCTCACACCAAAGGGGACACGAAAGGAGCACACCGAAGGGGAGGCTGCCAAAACACACTGGAAACAAACAACTGAAATAACCAGCCTGATTTCACACATGCAAAAATAGGAACCTAATCTACCAGCAGGCAGCTAAGGTACATGCTCTACCAATGACAGACTCTCTTCAGAATGAATTATATTCCTGCCTGTTCTCCTTGGCTTAGGTGTGTTTAAGCACAGATCTTTTACACAGGCACATGGTATAAACATTCAATATTACAGCAATTATGTAGCAATTCCAGTAACAAAGGTTTTAAGACTTCCTTTTCACTGGCTGATAAAAACTATGCAAAAGTAACATCCTCCTCAAGCTGTTTTTCTTCCCTTCCTAGAAAGTTTTGGCTAAACTGGTCGAGGCTTTTTCAAGGTCAAGAAGAGGAGGAAGATATTGTCCTTTAGGGTGCACTGAGGTGCATTCCTACAATCACCATTTTGAAAACTCCTGCTTTCTCCATGTGTGTGAAAATTGCCACACAGTTTGAAAGAAGCCTTGAAAGTTCTGGCAAATGTGGCAAGTTAGAAGCCTCTGGGGGAAAAAACAACCGTCTGTGCAAGACAGGAGACACAGCCTGTGTCTACAAGGCACACAAACCCTGTGAGAGGGAGCCAGCCTGACCCACAAGGTCTGTCAAGTCTGGAGAGGAGGAGAATGAGGAAAAAAAAATTACCTCTCTTCTTTTAATTCCTTCTCTAAGCAAATACACCACATCTTCTCCCTCACAGTCTGTAGCTTTGAAGCCTTTTGTCCAATTGAGAAGGATACCCTAAAAAGCAGGAAAATAGGTTATCAAGTTGCTAGCACTCAGATGTTATTCTGTACACTTAACATTTCAAATGCTTTAGTGTGATGTTTTACACAAAACATCACACTAAATAAAAGGAAAAGGAGCATCTCCTTAGAATATGGAATTTGCGTCTAAAACAACTAATTGTGATTGGGCTCTAAATTCCAGAGCAATGCAACAAACTAAAAAAAAAAAAAGTGTGACAGGAATAACAAACTCAAAAACCCAAAAGTGTTGTAAAAATTATGCCTTTCATAAAAAAATCCCAGCTATGTATACAGGAAACTATTAACAGCGGCAGAGGTTGGGCTGGTGTAAGTACGTGACAGTGAAGAAGTTAAACATGTAAGTGAAAAGAACACAAGTCCATCTGTCAGGGATGTGCTTCAGGCCACACTGTCACCCTTAGAGTGACACAGCCCACAGATTCTGGTGCAACCACTCCATCCAGTGAGACAAGATCAGCTGGGAATAGGCGCTGGCAGCAGGGATAGACTTTTGCTTACTGCTTGCAAAACCAGGGAAATGTCACACACCAGCAGGTTTACACAGTTGGAAAAAACACGCCTTAAAAAGGGGATACGACCACCATGGAAAATTTAAATGCTCTTATCTGTCACAGCCACGGGCTGAGCAGCATTTGCATTACTACCCTTAAAGGAACTATTTATAGGAGCAGCTGTACCGGTCAGGGTCAGAGCATGAACGTTCCCCTTGTATGATCTTCCTGTAAGTGTCACGTGGACGACATGAAGACAGAGAAACCAGCCCTGGCATAAGCACAAAAGCAGATTCAAAAGATACTAAGGAACTTACAGCATCCAGACTAGTCTGCTTGCAAGGGAAGGAAAAGGTGAAGCCAAGAGGAAGACGTGCGCCTTTTATCCCCATATAATCCAGGAAGTCAGAAATGCAGGTAACGATGTGATCAAACAGCTTTAAAGAGAAAAGTTGTAACATTTGAAGTTGTACATGTTATGTGCTCTTAAGCAGTTATTTAAAAAGCAGTAGTGCAGCCAAAGAGAAACACAAATACCTCTTCTCCTGTTCCCTGCATCACCTCTATGGGAATGGCATAGATCTTGTTGTGCATCTCAACTGTTCTCCTTTTACCGCTGCGGATTTTCACCAGCAAAACTCTAAAGTTTGTCCCTCCAAGGTCAAGTGCCAGAAAGTCTCCATTCTCTATAAAAAAGGTGTGTATATTTGAAGAACCACAAGTAAAATCTGAAGAAATGCTTCTCTCTAAGTATTTTGATAGAAAATCTCCTACAAACTCAGTTGGGAAGATCTTCATCAAGGCAGGATTTTAGGTGCTGTTCTGATTATTCCAGCTTTCTTTTTTTTTTTTTTTTAAATTTTGTTTTATTTTTTGTTTTGTTTTCCTTTAAACCAACAAGGGAAAAAGGACCCACACAACTGTTCCAAGAGAAAGCTGAAATTTGGCCAGCCAACCCGAAATGCAAAGTACCCAAGTAGTGTGAACAGGGTTCATATGGGTTTGGGTTTATGATCCCAGTTGTGGTTTTATGATCCCAGCTGTGCTTTCCTCCCCCCAAGCAGTGACTTTGCATGCACCCTGAGGCAAGGACATGGGGCCAGGCTGCCAGCAACCAGCACAGGCCAGCAGGGCCAGTGCTGAGATCTCCTCCTTCGCACAGCTCAGGTTCTTCTTTGGTCGCACCAGATCTGCTCACCCTCCACCAAACCCCACACTTGGAGCCCGTTTTGGGCACCCTGCAGCTGAGGCAGTGTCCCCACTCCAGCAAAGACACACTCTACCTGTCCCATCCGGCGTGCTGCGGACAAAGGTGGGCAGCATCTTCACTTTGGCAGTCTCGTGAGTCTTCTTCTTCAGCCCCGCTTCCATCTCTGCCCTCATCCTCTTCTTCACCTGCAGCAGCTGCTCGTGGGTGAGCTTGAACTCGGCCAGGGTCTCGTCGATGAGGCGGTGCTGCTCCGACAGCCGGTACGCCACGGCCGTCACCATGGCCGCTCCCTTCCCGCTGCCGCTCTCCGACAGCAGGAACCGCACCTCCGAGTCGGGCACCAGGCGCCGCGTGGTTTTGTGCAAGCGCCGGGCGTACCTGTGGGGAGGGGAGGCTGCAAGCCCGGCCTCTGCACTGCCCACACCCCAAAATCTGCACTGCATCCCCCCAAAATCTGCACTGCCGACACTGACCCACTGCAAGGGGAATGGGGAGACTCACCATGCCCAAACTAGCTACAGCCTCCCAAGCAGAAAAACTAACAGGGAAGAGCAGTTCTTCCCTACAGCCTCCTTCCTCCTGAACTTCTAAGCAAAGCCAGAAAAAAGCAGGTGAGAGCATCAGTCTCGTCCCCTGAACCTGATCCTGGATGGGGGAAACTCCCTGGCTGCAATGCTGCTCTAACTCCCTCTCCTGGGGTCCTCTCCTGAACCTGCTGGTTTAGATGGTGTGGGTAACAGTTAAGAAACCAGCATTGCCCATTGTTTATTATCTTAACAATCCCCAGACCTTGTCCTACCTGGAAGAGCTAGTCAAAATAGCATTGTTGGAAATTTTTTTTTTGCTGAAATTTTATGGTTTTTTTAACGAAGGAAAATATCTCATGCAATAAATAATGAGAAACTGAAAATGAAACATTAGGCATATTTCTCCTTTCAGAAGTTCCCCCATAAACATAATTTTCTGATTTCTACGTAAAATTATACAGCTGTTCCACTAAAAATGTAACTTTCAAGATGGGGGAAAACAAGACGAAGCCAGTTTTTTACAGGCCATGGAAATCTAAGCACCATTTCTTCCTCCTGCCCCAGTTTTCAAGTGTATCTTCAGAAAAGACTGGCAAAAATAGGGTTCAGCATGGGCATTAAACTGGAAATGGAGATGAAGGTGAATTAATCTCCTCAAGTCTCCTCACAGTCCAATCAACGGGCACAAAGTAATGTTTTGTACAAAGAAACTCTCCTTCTAAGAGGTCTCTTGAGGATCCCTAAAGGTATCTATTCAGACCACCGCAGTTTTCCCTGACATTGCAGTATCCAGTTACTCAGAGGTTTGGTTCTTTTCTGTGTGTTTTTGTCGCGTGTTTAGAATCTCACACAACTTTTTCACTTAAAAGACATGTCTCCATTCCCCTAAGCTCCCCAGCTCAGACCCAAACCCCCATGCCCATGCTTTGGGTTCGTCATCTCATAGCCTGCCTGGGTGACGTCTTGGGATGTCATGCTCACCATGCTCACCCCTTGGCAAACCAGAGCCCGTGGCAGGTGAAGTGTTAGTGCCAGGAGCAGAGGGACTCACTGTGGATGCATCTTGTAGAGGGAGCCATCCACCCCCACGGTGGTCCGGAGGCGGCCAACCCCCTTGTTATCCCGCAGCTGGTTGAGGATGGCACCCAGGGTGGAGGCCACCAGGTTGGCTGAGCGGAAGGACACAATGGTGCAGACGTGCTGGACAGCGATGCAGTCCTCGTGGGACGGCTCCACCCCCAGCCGGGTCAGGATTTCTTTGGCTTTGTTCAAACCTTCTTTGCTCCTGCAAAGTAAAGGGGACTCCTTAGTGGGGATGTACTGGACTGCAGGACTGAGGTGCATCCAAACATGGGTGTCCCTGCCTGGGGTTTGAGAAGGCTAGAAAGAAAATTTCTTAGAGATCTGGACTAGAAAGCTTGATGAGGCTTGAAATAAAATGCTCTAAACATGCATTCATTCACAGATGGAAAAGCTTTCCATTAAAGCCTGGTGCAAACATGCCACCTACAAACAATGCAATTCCAGGTACTACAGCAGCTGCACTATGGGGAGGACCTGGAGAAACTGAAATGCTTTTTCACTACAGTGATGCTTTAAACGCAAGCAGCTTCTCTCGAGCATGAAGCACCAGCCCCACTATTCAGCACAGGCCTGAGCACACACCTAATCCCACACTCATTCCCTTGCATGTCTCCATAAATTAAGCCCAGTGCGAAAAACAAAACCCTGAGCTAAGGTTGCCTAAGCAATTTCATCCCAACGGGTCTCTTTTCAGGCTTTTACAACCCCACTGAATCTCTGCCTCTTGCACTGCTTTTTTCTTCATTAGCACCCAGCCTGAGAGCAAAGCTTCTGGCAAAACTTCTCCTTGTCTAGCTCAGTCATTTCCCAGACAAAAACACAAGGAGTATATCTTGTCATCCCTAACTATACTCCATACATCTTTTTAAGGACTCTTGCATCTTGCTAGCACCAGCCAGAAATTTGAAGCTGCACAGGGATGTGCCCCCTACTTATAACCAAAGTGGCTCTTCAGGAAATAAGGTGGGATTTCAGGGCAAATTTTTCCTCTTAATAACTGTATTTCTCAACAATTGCATTTTTCTCACTGCTGTTCAACATTATCTTGGTCCACAACACAGACCTCTGTGGTTAAGACAAATGAACACACACATTGAACGGAAAGTTGTTCAGATAACATGGTCTGCAGGGACGGGAGTAAAATGTGGCAGGAGGAACAGGCATTACAGAAGTTACTGGCTGTTCCCCTGGTGTTGTACTTGCCATTTCAGAAAGAAAATCCAGCCCAGTGACTATGGTACAAACGATCCCAGTGATGTGAATATTAAAAACACGGGGGGAAGAGCCTGTAAGCACTGACCAAAGGGGTGATGACACTCTAAGAAACCAACTGGCACACAGCTCAGAGGTCACCGTGCAGCACCTGGCACTGCCTACGAGACTGAATACTCTGCCTTGTCATGCTTGTTTTCTTTCTGCCCAGCAATCCCAGGGAAACAGCAAGGACCAACACAAGTATTTGCTAGGAGGCACTAAGCCAATTCATTTTGTGAGCAGCGAGAGAGGTACTACAGCTCGTACCCTGAAAGCTGCATGGACTGGCAGACTTTATAGTTCCTCCCAACACAGAAGAAGGGAGAAATCTTGGGGAGGAGGGCACAGGCTGTCTGCTGAGGGTCCCCACATGCCAGCTCTGCATGGGCAGTAGAGGATGGCAGCCACCCCCAATGTAGCACGCCTCCCCACAATGCAAAGGGAGCAGGAAAATTAACATTCAGAGTCACTGTGAAGCCCAAGGAGTGAAAAGGGATACATTACTCACTTTTCAATGGCAGAAACATGCTTTGTCTCAAACTTCCCTTTGGTGAGAAGCTCAGGGGTGATTCTCCCCTCAAAGAGCAGCCCCTCCTTGGCCATCTTCACCAGGATGAGCCTTACCAGCTCCCCCATGTACAGCCCGCTGACCATCTTCTCAAACCTGCAGGAGAGGACAGCAGTCAACCACGAATCCATGGGCAACACTGGGAAGCAGAGCCCAGCTGTGCCACCATAAGGCCTGGCCCAGCCAGAGGTTTGCCTCACCACAGGCAAAGCTTTATTGAACTGCAGAATCCCTAACACAAGTGGGAAATGGAGCACAGAGCAGAAAACAACAGAGCAGTTCACAAATAACTGCCTCACTCACAGCTGCTTCCCAGGATTAAGAGATCCACGGTCGATCTCTCGATCAAACTCGGTCCTGATGTCTTCCAGCGAGCCGTCATCTCCAAAGGCCCCCCACTCCGTGTTAATGCACATCCTGCCCTCATCCCCTTCCACCAGGTCGATGTGCCGCATCTCCTCCATGTAACAGGCGTTGGTGCCGGTGCCTTGGGGGAAAGGACAGCAGAAGGTGCTGACCAAGCCGGCCAGGCAAAGGCAGGCAAGCCCTGCGCCCGCCGCAGCCACAACGAGCATTACCAATGATCAAGCCAACTTCGCAGCGCTGGTCGTCGAAGCCACAGGTCATCATGGTGCCGACGGTGTCGTTCACAACAGCCATGATATCCGCATCGTAGTCCTGGGGAGGAACAAAGCATTACTTGGACCACAGGGCTCCTCTGGAAAACGTTGCTCCTGTTCATCACCGGCTTGCTTTTAGCAAATAGTTTCACAAGGAACAGGAGATAAATAATCTGTCTGAATACCGCAGCTCATCTTTTCAAATATTCCCTGTTCTGTCTGCCAGTTCCCCATCCCACGCACGCAAGAAGGCAATGAGAGCAGACTAATGCAAGCAATGAAGCAGCACCAGGATCACTCTAGAGAGCACAGGCCTGCTCTCACATAAGCACACTTAGGCAGGAAAGAAAAGGGCTATACATGAGGGAGAAGGAACTTTGCACTGAAACATCATGGAATGATTTAGAGCAGTTGAGGAGTCAATCTAGAAAATATTTCTTACAGAATTCACTTAAACAATCTGGGTTTTATTTGAAGTAAAGATTTTAATACGAAAATAATGCGATTAAATAAGTAACATGCAGACATTCCTTTCCAGGTGGAAATTCACTGTGTGATTCTACCAAGTCTAATGATAGTAAGTGACTCTAGTAATGTTGCTTGGTGACAGCAAAATTCAGGTTTCCTTAAGAGTCCACAACTGCCCAAAGAAAGCAAATACTGCCCAGTTTCCAATGAATTTTTGGACGCTGAGTAATCAACATATCACCTGGCTACAAGCATTACGCAAACCCAAATTCATTCCCTCTCACGCTCAGTGCCTTTTTATTTGTTTAAATCAGCAACGTGGTCACCTTCATTCTCTATAAAGTCAACAGTGAGAAACTGCAGGGAGCAACAGCTCACTGAGCCTGAAATGCCCTTCTCTTCTACTCTGCTCCTCTCCTGCTCCCAAGCACAGCAGGTGCACAACTGAGCGGAGCCCAGACCATGAGACAAAGTTTCTCAGGAATGGGACATGTTGGTATCACTGAAAAGCCCCAGCACTGCCACACAGCACTTCTTCAGTTTTTGGAGAATAAGATCACTGAAGGTTGCCAATGAAAAGCCACAACACAGCAACTCAGTTCTGTGCCATGAGGAAAATCACAGCTTCCACACAACAACTCCGACACTGCTTCATTTTTCCAGCAAACCCACACATTTTCATGCAAGAAAGCAGAGCTCCACCACCACTCAGACCATCTGCTCAAGTGAGTGACATGAAGAGTGGTCCCTGACAAAGCTGAGATACAGCTAATAAAGAAAAAGAAGTACAATTTACCCCACGTTTCTTGATGGCCTTGTTAAGCAGTCTCACGACATCTGCTCCCTCCACTCCGCTCGCTTTGAAGCGCTTTGTCCAGGTTATCAGAATACCCTGATAAAACAAGACAGCAACATTCAACAGGATGCAACCATAAGACACACCGATCATTTCTTTTCCTTAAAAACAAGATTTTATACTTCAAATGAATCTTCAGGCCTCTCCTCTGACATGACCTCTAACAACCCAACCAGAGACAATTGGTGGTCTTAGAGTCTAATTACAGTGAGCTGAAAGATGGAAAATTCTTTTCCCCTCCCTTGCTAGAAAATGGTGTGTTTGCATTTTGTATTTTCAGCCTACTCTTTTTCCTGCTACTCCTCGACAGTTTTTCTTGGAAAACCATTTAATCCTTTTGGGCCATGGAAATAGACTGCTTTCAGAAAAAGCTGACTCTACAGGACTGACTACGGAGCAGGGATATGATGTTGGTACGTCCAGGATTCAGCTGCAGTGGGGATCGGGCTGCTGCACATTTACTGCCTGGAGTCACAGCTGTCTGGGCTTATTTAACTGTGGGATCATGTTTATGGGTTGAGGTAAATGAAAATACTGGAGATGTAACAATGCATGCTCCTATTTTACAGCACAGATCAAAAAGGAAATCCTGGTATTGAATTCCTTGTCTGCAAACTGTCATAAAGAGCCTGCAAATCCCCCAAGGTAACGACTACACTGATTTATTTGCTATTTACATAATGCCTGGCTGAATCAGAGCATTCAGTGTACAGGTAAATAATAACAAAAGAAAGAAAAGAGCATTGACAGTAATCAACTGACAGAAGGACAACTCAGACCAGCTCAGCTTTCCATACCCACCACAATATTCACATCTGTCACAACAGGAGTCCAAGAAGCTAAAAACCAGAAAAGCTGAAGCCTGTAGGCACAAGCAGCCATTGCCCAGGTGTATCTTTGCCCATATCTCAGCTTAAAAATCAAATTTGCCCTCCAAACTGAGAAAGCTACAGGGGACGGGGGTCAGGGCAGCTCTTTCCAGACCAGGAGATACTCTCCTACCCCAAGACCACAAACTCAGTTTGTGTAAGTTCTGCCAATGTGCTGCCCTCGTGGGCATCATTCAGAAACCCAGCAAAGCCCCATGCTGCTGTGCAGGGAAACTGTGAGCAAAGCCCACTCTGCTGGCACAGCTTTCACAGGCAAAAGGGCACCTTGTTTCACAAAACTTTCGTAAGAAACTGGGCAAACCACAGTGGCAAAGAGCAGCTCCTCTCAGCGTGACTGGCCACTGTGCTGGAAGGAATTTTTCCTTCACCAGCAAGGCCTTGGCAGCAGGAAGGAGCTCTTGGAATACAGCAGGGTTGAGTAGGGCCCAACCATGTGGTGCCCATCTTGGAGAGAACAGGGACCACCCTGCATCCTTCTGCTCACCAAGCACAACAAAATACCCAGGCAAGCACAGCCTCACAGAAGCAGCAATCCAGGAACAAACCTGGCCCACACAATGCAGAAAAAAAGTATTTTTAAAACACTCAAAACACATCACCAAAACTGTCAATATTTTGTTGTTGTTGTTGGCTTTTTTTTTTAAGAGACACCCTCCCTTGTCTCTTTACTACCCCACTCCACTCTGCCACTGCTCAGGTGTCCCCAAGGCACCCCACATGCTGCCTGCCCCTGCCCCACACAAGCACAATTCCATTCCAGCTAGTTGGAGCAAACCAGCCCACAAACAAGCACCTTTCATCATGCAGCTAAGCAAACCTTCCCAAGGGCAACTCAACTTCACAACCACATCCCCAGCACGGCTCTGCTGTGGTCAGGAGCCTGAGCCTTACCATGCACCATGGCCAGATGGGAGAGCTGCCCCAAGACCAATTCATCTCTTCTGAACTGATGCAGGTAAAGGCAGCTCTCTGCTCTGAACTGCTTTCAGACCCTGAGTTAGTCAGCACCCCTGGGTTCAGCTCTCAGCACTGCTGAAGAAGTACGAAATGTAATAAAAATCATGCCTCACCTGGCCCTCCTCAGCACCAGCATCTGGGGGGCTGTTGCACCAGGCTAACCTAGAGACCTGCAAGCTGGAAAAGCAGGTCGTGCTTTAACAGGGCAACCTCTGCGTGTTTTGTGTAGATTTAACTTTCCTGCGTTCATTTGCTACACTGTTGCCATGGCAATGCTGTACCGGGAGGCTGCTGAGTCATTTGTGATACAACGAGCAAAAGGAGGAAAATACCACAACATCCTTGTCATGGGAATCTCATCCAAGGCTGGTTATCCCCATCCCTTTGTAAAGCAGGCTGGTTCCAGGGGACCTGTCCCACTGCCCTCGGTGCCCAGCCGGTGGCACGGCTCAGGACTGCTGCTTGGCAGGGACACCTGGATCCGGATCTGTGTGCACTTGTGAGGGTCAGCAAAACCCAAGCAAACCCTGCTGGGCTGGGTCCTTCCCAATCCCACCCCGTGGAGAGGTGAAAAAGGCTGCACAGGAGGCACAGAAAACCACTGCCATGTTTAGAGGGTAAACCATAACACCGAGAAGCTCACACAGAGGCAGAACAAAACATCGGATGCCTCCTCCTCATTTGTTACCCAGCTCTTTCAGGCAGAAACATAAACACAAACACAGTCTGACAGTGAAATATAATACTCATTTATCCCCAAAATGAGACCTGTCTGGGATACTGCTTTCATGGCAATGCTTTAATAACATGGCAGCTCTTTTGCGTATAAAGAAAACTGTGAAATCTTCTTACCTCATCTAGCTTAGATTGTCGACAGGGGAAGGAAAATGTAAACCCAACTGGCAGTTTCTTGTCTTTGATTTGTTGTTTCTCCATAAAGTCTCCCAGGCATTCAGCAACATGATCAAAAAGCTGTAAGAAAAGTATAAAACCACCATGATTAGAGATACAGCTTCAGGGAGAAAACGTTTCAAACTCCATATGAAAACTGCTCTGAGTGAGGGGAAAGAGGAAAATAGCTCTCCAGATTTTAAAAGATGTATAAATGGCATAGCTATGAAAATACTCCCAAGCAGGGTATATTAACACCTTAATAACAAATACATTATGAAATACACTGTCCTTTTACACACCTAATTCTGCAGGCACCTTTTACACCTATATAAAAACACTTCCTGAAACAAGAAGCTCAAGGCTCTTGAGCCTGCTGTAACCCTTCCACTTAACATTTGATGAGAACAAAAATGTTCTTTTAACCTTTCAATAACAGGACGGAGCAAGTCAAAAGAACATTTGGGATCCAGTCCAACAGGAGGTTGAGTACTTTTACAGTGATGTAGAGAAGATAACATCTGCTTCACTCAAGCATTGCTGAGCCCAGAGAATCCAGCACTTTGCAGGAGCCACCCAAAAGAACACCATCTCTCAAATCTATTCCTAAAGCACACAACAAACAAACGAAAGGAAACCCAAGGGATTCATCTAGATATTTTCCATGCTCTGAGAAACAACCCAAAACAGAGACGCTTTCTGTGTTTTCTGAAAGGTTGAGCTACACAGGCAGCCTGCACCAGGTTTGTGGGTACCAACTCCCACCCAGCTGCCTTGATGGCACCTGTGACCATGGCACTACGTGTCCCTGCCAGCCAGGCCAGGAACCAGGGAGGCACAAAGGCCTCTCACACTGAGCCCTTTGGAAAGTCCCTCAGGTAGACTGCAACGCTCAAAGCTGAAAGCAAGCCTGAGCAATTGAAGCAACAAAAATACACATTTGTATTTACCAGCACCAGAAAGCCAGACATGCCTTCAACTGACCCATACCACAAATGGATGGCAAACTATTAACAAGTCACTGCCTGCCCCAGGAGATAACTGTGCTTCACATTTTAATTCCCTGAAAAACAAAAGCCCAAACAAAATAAATCCAATCCTATCTGCAGCATCGGTGGGATGAGAGCAGGTAATCTGCCCAGAAGACTGGGGATAACTGGGAGGGAGTACACAAAGACATCTGTTGGTTCCAATTAGCTCACACAGCCTTATTAAGAACAATTTGGAGTCTCGGAGAGACAGGAATGTACTACAGACAGACTGCAGCAATTACAAATGATGAATAGGAATATTTTGTCCTTCAAAGCAGGTCAAGAAGCAGTGTGTGTAACGTTACAATTAAAGTGAACACCTTAAACTCATGCCTTAAATGAGGTCAGATTTGATTAAGGAAAAGGACAGTGGTTTCCCAGGGAGAATGCTGCCATTCATTGTCCTGGGCAAATCAAGGACATTTTTCTGAACCCACACAGAGAAACAACATGGGAATGCAATGTACACTGCTGCACTTCTGGAAGACAATTTTCAGCTGTCCAGATGAGGGAGGGAGGAAGAGGAGTTATGAAAAGAACTACAGTTAAGTAATAAAATATGGCAACTTCTCCAGGAGGAATACAGAAACAGCAGGAGTGTGTGTTTTGATCATGTTTTCCATCTGAAAGTATCTTGCTGAATACTCGATCCTACTAAACTTTCAGCTGCTTCCAGGATTACAAACAAAAAACCAGGGGCCAACCTCAAACCCCTCGGGAGTTCAGAAAGCAGGAAGCAGAAATGTTGACTGTGTATGTTGTTACAAAAATCCCTCTCATGCAACGAACTACGAATGCATAGAGAAAAGACGGGATCTGCTTTGTAAGTCTAAATGCAAAAAATTCCTGGGCATTCCCAACAGACTCCAAAAAGTCTGTGCACCTGCTGCATTTGCCCACGCAGTCCTGGCAGGACCTGCTGAAGCCCACCTACGCGAGTTAGCACTACATGGTGAGGACAGGCAAGTGCAGTTAACTATTAGCCACAATTTGGACACTACAGGAGCTGTGTCTAGTCAGTGATGCACGGTCTGGCTGTGCGACTGTTGGTCATAAACCACAGAGGGAAGGCATGGCTCAAAAGCAGAAAAAAGACAGGCATTTATTAGTTTTGCTACCACTGACGCTTGTAAGATTTTTCCTAAAGAGACTCCAGGAAGCATCTGTGTGTGCCCATGCCCATATTAACATCCAAACCTTACCAGTGCCAAATGACTCTGACTGGATAGTAGAGGTAACATATAAAGTTCCAGTAGAATTTCATTAAAGTAGAGAAGGTGCACTGTGGAAAAATCCAAATCTTATTCTACCCACAGATTTGCAGTAGGGAACAGTGTGAGCCAAATATTTTACCTTATGTCAAAGAGATGGACAGAGCAAATGCCACAGCCAAGAGGAAAGGACCAGTCTGATTTACAGAGCTACAGATCAGGCTTAATTCCCCTGACCACGAAGTTGCCTGCTCAAGCTGGGCTCCAAGAGGTCTCCACAAGGAAGCATTTGGCCAGCAGACAGGAGACTTTGACAAGCAACTGAAGATCCGAGCTCAAGCTCGATGGGGGTGATTTAAGGAGCAAGGAAACCACAGTTTCAGAACAAGAGAACAGCCACAAATCCATAAGCTACCTCCACTGGTGGCAGAACACGAAGAGCAACACCAAAATCAAGTCTCAGGCACATTCCCATTCGCTGAGCTGACACAGGAGACAGGCTTCTTACAAATTTTAGACCTGCTACGACACTGCTGAAATCAACGAGAGTTTTGCCCTTGACTTTGATAGGGAACTGTCTCTGACCAGCAAAGCTGTCAGCCCATGCCTGACAGATGGACAAAAATGGAAGTTTGAATGCCATGAAGTAGAAAATATCAAAACGAACCATGCTAGTGAGATGTGAAGCCATAAATCACAATCCTTCAATAAGCTGATTATGCACTAAGCTTTAGGAGTGTAATTCAGCAAAGTTAATGACACAGCTTGCTGGAAATCATTAGTAGCCTACCCCACGCAGGCAGTTCAGTCCAAGTATTCCACAAATCTGGCTCGGACATTTCAGAAAACCTCAAGCGTATACATCAGTCATTAACACCAAATCATCAGCTGCCTGTCTGCCTCCTGGGCATCCCCCATGCTTCCCTGTGAAGTCACACAGTAAGCACTGGATATTGTCATGGAATAGCTTCAAATCCAGATGCTATTCTGATGATGCTCCCAAGTTCTCCTCTTATTTTCCTGGTACTTAAACACTGTGCCCATGGGGTCAGCGGAAGCCTTGTTTGCCTTTCTTTCAGCTTAAAAGCCATGACAAAGCCTATCAACCTGAGCTCCATACTGCTGCTTCCCAACAGCCAAATGGCCTTTGGATATTGAAAAACTAAAACACAGATATGACAAAGACATGGAAAGAAAGCAGACCTGATGTCTCCCTTCCTGGCTTCTCCTTACCACCCTTATCACGTCTACATCAAGAATCCCCTTAAGCCAGCCTGCCCTGCCTCCCCAGCACAGACACCTGCATGTGCAGACAGCCCTGCTGCCTGTCAGTCTCCAGCTCCTGACATCCATTCATGGACAAGCAACCCCCTGCTCCCAACCTGCCTCCGAGCAGCCCACCCAACTTTCCTGCCCTCACCAGCCACAGGCAGCTCAGCTCAGCTCCCCTCCAAAAACACCCTGCGGGAAAGCCACTGCGTGACCTTTTGGCCCAAATACAAAGCAATAAGGCTAGGAAAAGTCCTTCCAAGAAGGTTATTTTACTGCTGTGGTCCAGATATCACTGGAATCATAAAAGCAAGGCTTTTATCAGTTCTATTGACAAGCCATGATTGCCATCTTACACTCACTGTTGCATGAGAATGCAGCAGCACTTATTACATACAGACAATAAAGGTATTAAGGTAACTACAGAAAATATATTAAGGTAGAAATGCTGTTCCCATAATTTTTCTTTTTCTCCTCTTTTGTTTATTCTTCTGAAACAAACTTTAAGTTTCCTGCAGGTCTCATACTCCTAAATAGCACCTCGTTCTAGTTAAAAGTGTGAAAACCTTGCTGTTTCCAACAATGAAAATTACTTGTTTTGCCTTACGCTGACACCGAGACAAATCTGCCAGTGTAATTCACTTCCTGATCATTAAAAAAAAAAAAAAATTCTTCCAAAGAACTCAATTTGAAGTCCAAGTGAATGGATAGAAATATTTTCTACTCTTGGAACAGGGAAGACTGAAAAAAAACCCCTTCCAGTTATTCAGCAAAACTTAAGTTGAAGCTGTGCCAAAACATTCTATCAGCTTCCCATAATTTTTCTAATGTACTTGTACTTTTCATGAATGCTGAGTTGCTCAGACTGCCAGCACAGATATGTGGCTGTCATGGGGATTTCTACCCCTCATCTAACACTACAATTGCAGGGCTGGTCATGTTCGTTGCTTACAAAAACTAAGTTGTTTTCCTGCTCTCCATTTGTACTCGTGGAAAGTAAGTTCACTATAAAAGCCAGAACTTTTATTTCTAAGCCATTTTTTCCCTAACGTATCCAGAAGGCTCCCACATGATGACAGCAGGTTTGCAGCACCCATGCATGCGCTGTTACACCAAGTACTGCTTATTCATTTTCAGTATTGACACTGAAGTTCAGTCTGCAGGCTGCAGGTACAACTGTTAAGATGTTAAGCTCATTCTTGTGGGGGTTCTCTAAAATCTAAGCAGCTAATCTTCAGAGAGACATGCCAAGGAAGAGGTGCTTACCCGTGTTCCACTCCCGTGCATGATGTCTTCTGGGGTATTATAAATTTCACTTTCCATCTGCACCGTCTGCTTTTTTTCATGCGATACCTTTACCCGAAGAATTCGGAAATAAGAACCACCAA
This sequence comes from Ifrita kowaldi, assembly GCA_013398055.1. Taxonomy (NCBI): domain Eukaryota; kingdom Metazoa; phylum Chordata; class Aves; order Passeriformes; family Cinclosomatidae; genus Ifrita; species Ifrita kowaldi. Next base: position 259,223 of record VZRS01011622.1, on the reverse strand, counting down.
GGTCCAGTGCAATGAAATCTCCTTTCTCTATGTGGAAAACAAGGCACAAGTGATTAAAAATTGTATGCAACACAAATCTGGGAAACATCAAGCTCAGTTAAGTGCACCACCGAAGCAAATGTCCAGTCCCTACAGCAAGGAAGTTCCAGCTGCAGGGCATCCACATGGACCTGATTCCATCGATCTGATTCCCTACGACTTAACATGAAGTTGTTGAAATGGCAACGCCAACCACCATTGACAGACAGGCAACTGCAATGAGGTTTTACCCAAAAAGAATCCAAAACAGTGGACAGTCTGTATCCAGATCTCATGATGAAGCTGGCAGAGCAAAGATCTCAGGAGAAAGCCAAAAGAGATGCTGAAAATAGAGACAGTAAAATGAAGGCATGCCACACCACTAACAAGCAGCCTTTTGTTGTAAATAAACCTGTGTCATTTTGGCAAATAACAGTGAGTGGTGGCTGTTCTAACACCAACAAATTAAATACAGATATAATTAAAGTAGGAACCACCCCACATCTCATGTCCAGAAAAGCTGAGATTTACTGCAAACTGCAGACAGATAAGAGAAGTCAGAGAAAGGACAGCCTAAAAAACCAGCCCTGTACTGCTGCAGGAGTTACTCAGAAGTTGTGATGCCTTGCACAGAGCTCCTAATATCTGCTCAGGAGCCAGGGAAAGAGTCAGGGTACCTCCATCTCCCTCTGTGGTGGAGAGACATGAAGTCAAACCAGTACCCTCCAATCTCCACTGACTCCAGGGCGCAGCTCAGGCCACAGAGGCGCGTGGCCCGGCTATCTGAGGAATGACACCTTCAGCACCCCTGGAGAGCAAGGCAAACATATTCCACTGACCTGCTCATGCTATCTCGCCTTATCAGTGAGGGAGCAAAGACAGCGATTGTCAAAGTCTGCAAAAAGGTAATACTTAGGGAAGCAGTGTGCACAACTTTCTCACACAGGAGTGTGTGTCCAGGCTGCAGTTAATCTCCAGGGCTCTTTGCAAGCATTTGTGTCTGTGCACGGCACCCCTGGGCTCACTGAGGCTGCTCAGAGGGCAGCAAAGCAGAGGCACATGGTATTTTCTCATCCTGCTTCCATATCAGCTATGACTTTCAGAAGGCCATTCCTAACACCTCCATTTTTCCACTTCTACCTAAACTCAAAGTGGAAAAACCTCTAGCAGCTGGGAAGTTTGTTTTGACATGTTACCTCAAACACACTCAGCTCCCAGAGCCTTTTGACCCCAGACTGTCACCAAAATACCAGGTATGCAATTTATCTATGAAGATTTCCAGGGCCAGACTTGCCTCTGAGATTACTCTGTCCAATCTCATATCAAAACTCCTAAAGTCTGACCTAAAGATCTGTTCCTCTTCATCACCCCATGCACCTCTGGGAGCCTCATCCCACTCAGCAAAGCTGATGAACTGGACAAGGTGTTCCTCAGGACAGGATCTTTACCAGAAACAGATTGAGAGAGGCAAAAACACACTGCAAATGCCCTTATGGTTTTCCAAGGTTACAGTGTAATACAGAAGCAAAACACTGTCATGTGAGAAACCACAAACAATAAACTCCATACAGAAAAACATAGCAAAATGACAGTGGGAGCCCACAACTTCAATACACCTCCTAATTTTACTGCACTGCAATGCAACTTCTCCTCCTTGCTGCTCAAGACATGGGCAAACCCAGTTTGCCGAAACACAGATCTTGCAGTGCTTCCCTACCTGTTTCTGAGCAGTGTGGCGTCAAACACTGCTTTGCACCAGTACAAATGTCATTCAAAGCATGGACATAGACAAACTGGAGATGCAGCTCCCTTTATGTGGCTCAGCATAAAAAATTCATAACCCCCTTCACTGCAGCAAGTCCAGAAGTCAAGCACAAGTTTCTCATTAAGCCAAATACCCAAATAAGCTTTATCTTATGGGTATCATCTGTTGAGTGCAAGCCATTACCTCCAATAACTAATGGGAAAATCAACACTGGACCAGATGGCCCTTTTTCAAGCCTAAGTGCATACCTCAAACAAACACTACACTTCAGAAATATCTTCCCTGTAAATAAATTAACAGGTTAGGGTGTTTGATTTCCAGCACCATCAAGCTCATTGCAAGGTAAAAAATTATTAAGAATCATCCTTCACACTTTAAAAGATCTCTGAACTACAGTGTAAAGCTTTCTGCATGCAACTAGAGTTTTCTTTTAGAGTACTTGAGGAATTAAACCCAAAGTAGCAGCATTTAATCTGTGCTTTGTAACACCAAGGTGCAATCAAACCTGCTGTGAATTTATTTAGCCTTTGAAAGCATTTTGAGTCAGCTTAAGGTATCATTCTGGGCACTGTGGACAGAAAACCCTCATGGCTTTTGTAAATTAAACAACTCTGAATGAAGGGGGAAAAAAACCTGTTAACATCAACACCTCCAGAGTCTCCAGAATTACTGCTCACTAACTCCTTGTTGAAAAAGTACACAAGCACAGATCTGAAACTAAACAACAGTATTTTTCTGAACAGTCAGCTCCCATAATAATAATTGAACTCAGAGGAAAGAGCTTACAAGGCAGTAATTAGAGACAGGCTAGAGAAAAGGGCAGGCTTTCAGCCTCTGGCTTTTACAGAGGGACAGCTGAAGGCAGAAATTGCCATCTTTGGGCACATCAACACAGCCACATCCGTGAGGGGCCCCTGGAACCTTTTGGAGGAAGAGGTAAGGGGGCTCTGCGCCTGCCCTGGCTGCATCTGTGCGATGGCCAGACCAGACACGACAGGCACACACGGGTGAGTCAGGGAAAGAAATGCCACGACACCCCCTCACAGCAAATATTGCTCATACCTGGGGTCAGAACACAACCTTTCAGAGGAAGAATGGAATGGCCCCATCTGCTTTTCTAACATTTATCCAAAGAGGCTCTCGCCACCTACACATACAGATCACCACGGAGTTCTATAGAAATTGTCCAGGGCAAAGCACCGCCTTGCTCTAATCCATGCTGCAAAGCACTGCCAGCAGGGTGCCCAACCTGGAGAGGCTGGCAGGAGCCAGGCAGGCACAGGATCAAGAACTGAGAGCTCTGTACACAATACACGAGGTGTGTAATGCATGATCTGAACATTAATGCCTTGATGTACAGACACGCCTATGCTCGACCAGGGCTACTCACTGCTCTGGCTCACCCTCGGTCCCACCAGTGTTCAGCAATCTGTCACACCTCTCCTGGCCATGTGCAGATCCCCTTTCTCCTGTGCCATCTCTAAGTCTTCCCAGTTTGTACGATGGAACAAATTTCAAAATTATTCGACTTGCTGCAAGCAGCTCAGATTTGATACCCTGCAGTGCCTGACAAAGCAGGGAACTGGGGACAAGTCACTACTCAAATGAACCCAAAACAAACATGAATGAAAAAAAAGGGATTTTGGAGCCAGTAAAAATGCTGGGACTCCACTCAAAAGCCCTCAAGTCACTTCACGTGCAAACCCTTCGTGCAACCTCTGCCTGTGACCCAGCTGTGTGTGGCAGCTTCTGGCTTTCTCAATAGGCTGCAAATTTCAACACAACATTTCAACATAACAGCCAGCAATGCTAAATTAAGGGAAACACAGGATTCAAATACATTGTCCCTTTGGTTTTTTTCAGACAGTGAATCACATTTCAACGAAATGGCTTAAGATGGCAGAAAGCAACAGCAAAGCAGAGCTATCAAAGAATTCCACCAGCCAGACAGCAGCACAAAGTTACACAAAGCACCTGGCCTCATGTTCTTTCACCAATAAATTCTCATTTTTAACTCGAAAAAAGAAAGCCTCAAAACAGGTAATAACTCTGTTATGCAGTTCTTGCAATTTCTGCACACAGGTAGGCACCAAACTAGTTAGTTTGTGGTAGGCACCACACTAGTTAACCAGCTACATGAGAGGGGAACCCAGTGTTACTACTAAATAATAAACACTATTATATAATGTTTATAAATAGATTTAGATACACTATATAAGGTATTTTTTACAAACATCTAGTAATTGGTAAGTAATAACAATAAGTAAGAGAGGCAATCTTGGCCTCAATAACCAACACAACACCTTTTTGGTTTCTGATAGCAGTTTGTGCCGCTTTTATCTGGTACAGTGGGCATGGAAAAAACGAGTCCTGCATTTAGATGGAAAAAGCTTAGCACACCAGAGCAGCAGCTCTGGAGCCACATGCTACAGCCTCCTCAAGTTCTGTGAGTTTTCCCCCAAGACAATCTGGAAGAGGAAGCTACAAAATGCAAAATGAATGCCAGGAAACTCAAATTCAGCCTGTAATGGTTCACACTTCCACTGGGGAAAAAGTAAGGAGAAGAGATGTTGAAGGAAACAGCAAATGACTAAAAGCCACTGTATTTAAGACTCTAGGTCACATGAGTGTGAACTGCATGAATGAAAAATCATTCTATGTGAAAGTATTGATTGTTGGCAGACAGGCCCCAGAGTAAATGTACTGACTGATAGTGAACTGACTGCTAGGAAGGGCCCTTTCATTGGCATCAAAACGGCTTCGACAAAGGAATCACAAAATCTTCCAGCATCTGCGGGAACAGACCTGCACACAGAGGGGAGGCTGCCTTCGAAATGTTGCCTGGGCTTGCCAGGAAGTAAATCCCTCTTCTTCTTGGTACCACATTGTGTATTTCTAACAGGTTTCCACAAAGCACATCATGTTTAATACGGAAAACAAAAACTCAGCTCCTTACCTGAACCATCAGGAATGGACCTCACAAACGTGGGAAGCATCTTCACTACAGCTGTTGGGTTAAAATCCCTGGAGAGGCCGTTCTTCATCTCTCTCCTGAAGCGAGCCATAACATCCAACAGCGTTTCGTCAGAGAGCCTCATGGCGTAGAGGTACTTATCAATCTGGGAAAGACACACACCACCACGGAGTGAAAGGCTGCCCTGAGGTGCCCAAGAGGGGCTATACCTCTACTCAATTGCGAGGACAGTGTATAGCCCCAGCATGGCCCCAGGGCTCTGGCCAAGCTGACAACACAGGCACAAGCTTCATGCCTTATCTTCTGACTGAAATCATGGAAAACGTACAAGTCTAGGACCTACTGAGGTGAGCTCCATCCTACTGTCTTTCCCAAGGCACCATCCAGTCCCACATCAATTTGCCTCCTCTTTTCCACACAAAACCATCCGCCCACAGGCTCAGACCACTACCTCCAGCCCTTGCCCCACTTCTCAGCTCTCTTGACTGTCCATGAGCTAAACAGCTGGAGCTAAAAATCCCTCTTTTGGCACCTTGTCCCAGCTGGAGTGATGTGCGTATCAGAGGTGCTTAGTCTTTAAAGCCTTACATTGGGAAGGACTTGCCACAGGAGTTTTGGGGCTACATCCCAGGCTGAGAAATTATTTTCATGTAGCAGACCATTTTCCCAATCCCACTCCAAAGCTGTAACAACCAGAGGGTCTGGAAAGACAGAACTTGACTGCGTGCAGGTGGCACCTTCAATCTCAAGACAGAATATCAAATTAAAAGTTGTTGACTTCTCCCCTGTGGCTTCCAATGACAAGAGCTTTCTTTACCTCCTTGGAAAAAGGAGGCAGTTCTAGTTTTCCAACAATATTGCTTTCCATAATTATTATAACCTCCTTCACGGTCAGGAAGACTGAGAGGCGCTTTGATGCCTGAAAAATACAACATGGCCTTGAGGGGTTCTTGCCAAACACACCTCCCACCCTTTTTACCTCAGTTGCTGGTCTATTCTTGCCTTGTTTCTTTACCTGCCTTGGAAATTTGGTTCTGCAAATGGCTCAGATCGAAGCCACACCTTTGGGATCACTTTTGCTTGCAGCTTAGCAAGACTGAAAAAACAAAGCCCTGCCCATGTTTTCTGTCCTCAGCAAAACTGGAAAAGCCACCTCATTTTAAACCCCAGGCCAGCTCTGTGCCAAGGCTCCATGTGCCTCCTTGGCTGCTCTGGAAGCCTTGAGAGCAGCTCATCTCCAAGCTGGCATTACATCTTACAAGACCAAGGCCACAATAAAACACTTTATGTGAAACATACATACACAAGTGCTCCACATACCGGGGACTTTGAGACGGGAAGTGAACAATAATGCCCTTCACAAAGGAAATGCAATCAAAAGGTCATTAAACCCTAAACTGACCATAAAACCGGCACCAATTTAATTGCTCATACAGAAAGTACTCCTGCCCATCCTACTCAAGGTCTCACCAAAGACAGCATCTCCCCGAGCCAGACACCCTCCTGCCATGACCCAGCACTTATTTACACAGACAAGGAGGAAGGCATGGATAGTGCTGCTGGACACAGCTACCCAGCCCGATCCCGAACCACAGGGTTGGGGGTCCCCCTGCACCACAGGGGACACAGCCGGAGGCTGCACAAGCTGTGAACTTTTCAGTGTCATTGCTTGCAGAGGAACAATACCATGATTGATAATACCACGATGAAATGAGACCATGCATTTTCCCCACAAACTGGTGACGTGACGGTGCAGGCGTACAGCTGAAGGGCAGAAGAGCTGAGCTCAGGTTCTCTGCAACAGAGGCCAAATGCAAGACCCCAGGGCAGCATCCCCACATCCCAGCTGTGTCCTGTGCCACCCTCACGGACTGACAGCCCCTTCAGAGCAACAACCTCAGCCAGTCACTGACATCATTTCCCTCCAAGAATAAAAACCTGGATGGGATGTGCCCTCCCTGCAGCCCCAAACGCTGTCGGGATGGATGCAGAAGCTGGTGTCTGGCTAAGCAAGAAGGTCTCTCCTTCGTGGCAAACCCTGCTATGGTTTTTTTAGCAGAGTGTGTAAAGCCATGATGTCAGAACACGAGGATACTCCCTTTTAAAGGAGGCAGGGAACCAACCTCTTTTTCAGGCTGAGCTTTCTGCAGCCCACGCTGCCGCTCAGAGGGATGATTCCCCAGATCTCCCAGTGAAAGCTACAGTAAACATCATTCACAGTCAGACCTCACCGTGCAATTAATACACCCCTCTACAAAGCCCCACTGCTGCATCCTCCTCCCAAAACCAGGGCGGAAGGATTCCCGCTCACCGAAAGCCCTGTTGTGAACGCAGGCTGTGGCGTTTGCACAGTCAGGACTGACGAGCCCATTCTCCCCACCTCTGCCCCTGTGCTGCCCTCAGCAGCGAGGGAAAACGGGAGGGAGGGCTCTTTCTGCTCCCGTGAAAGACCAATGAGCGCTGTCAGCGCCCTTACATAATTGGGCTGGACCCTCCTGCACGCAGGGAGCATCGCGTTTCATGGCACCGAGGCCATCCATCTCCACCGAGATTCCCGGGGCGGGGACACTGAACCCCTGCTTGAAAAAAATCACTCCTATGTGTTACAGCTCCCAAAACCAAGAAAAAGAAGGAGAGGGGGGAAAATAAATAAAGGCCGTTTTTTTTCTCCCAGGCGCGAAGAGGGTTAGCCATTCCAGCAGTGTGGCAGCAAGGGAGTAAGCGCAGCCCTCCAAGGGAAAACTCCCAGCAAACAGCCATAAATAACTTGAGGCGGGGGGAGCTAGAGGCTGGATTATGGGATGGAGGTTTAATAACTCCCTGCTCTGCCCGCAATAAAAGCCGATCACAAAGCAAATCTCAGCCGTATGCACACGGAAGCTGCGGAAAGCCTGGCCAGGACAGACAGGAGCTGCCGGCACCACCCAGGCGGACCCGAAGCCCCGCTGGGGCTCCCATGGGAGACAGGTGCCAGCCCTTCCCGGGGGATGGCAGAGGGCAGGAACAATTTCAGGCAGTTGTGTGGGCAAGGAGCAGGAAACACTCCTTTATTTAGCTGCCACCTCAGAGTCACCCCCCGAGGAAGGGCACCTTCCCAGAGTGCCACTATGGGAGTCCTCCAAGAGCTCAAACACTTTTTTTCCCTCTTTTTCTTTAAACAAAAAACAAACCAGAGACAGAATCTGTGAGCAATTTTTTAAAAATAGGATTTCATAATCTGAACCACATTAACGTAATTTTTCCTGGTCACATAGGAAAGACACAGTTTGTACTTGTGGAAAAGAAGTTTCTGAAAATCCAGCCACTGTAGCAGTTAAAGGCTTAAACCTAAGGGCCATTCCTTAAACACATGCCTCATTCCCCGGACACTGACAACAGTCAGTGGTATCCAAGCAGAGAGCACTCCCACTACAATTTCAGAAATCATTAGCACCTATTTTACTGACACAGCCTTCATACCAAAACCCTTCACCATGAAAACATTCTTCTGCAGAGCTAATCATATTCCTTTCAACATGAGGGAGATTCATCAGGAGGCAAAGCATGTTAAAACAAGTAGTTTAGACATTTTGAAATTGTTTGTGCTTACTTATGATTTATCAGATTGGTTCCTAAAAATCCTTCATAGGGGCGGGTCACCAACATAGGGCTCTTCTTGATACCAGTTGTTACATTTTATACTCCATTCCATCACGTTTTTTTCAAGGTTAAACAACATCTGAATGTCACCCCTGGATTGCAAGATCTTTTTCTTCACTCAGGTAAGACAACAAAAACATATTGTTCCCCTAACAGACAGAAACCAGGCAACACCTAGAGGCTCCCTTTGCTGGGGCCAGCTACTGCAGGTACAAACCTGTTGGAAACAAAAGGCAGTTTTACAAAGCTCTCCTGCACACAGGCCAGTGGCACAGATGCCAGGGACGCTCCATGACTCCCTTATCCCTCAAGATGGGAGTCAGCTCTTTAGAGAAATCGGGGCCTCAGTTCAGTTTGGGCCAAGGCCCCTGTCTGAGCGAGGATGCTGAGCTCCTGCTACTGTCCCCAGAATGTCACAAACATTAGGGGACAGATGTTTGCAAAAACAGCTGGATAATTTAAGCTGCTTGGACCACATGTGTATTTATACAGTACAGGGCATCACACACAGCCAGCTTGCTGCTGCACACTAAGGTGACATGGAAGTGCCATTATGAGTGGTTTCACTGGAAAATGCCCCCTTGCAGGGACCACAGGGTTCGTGCAATGAACAACCCCTTCCTTCAATGCTACATATCCGCCCTGCCTACTCCTCCTACTTGCCACGACTCACCTTGAGAAACATTTCAAAAACGACAAGTTTGAAAAAAATCACACTGAAACTTAAGCGGGTACATACAAATCCAACAGAACCAGTAGAGAAGCACTAGTTCCTAGATGCGGGGTATCCCCAGGGCCTGAAACCACCAGCCCCATTCATGTCCCTCGCCAGGCTTCCCACTGTAGAAAGGCAGCTGCAGAGCATTAGCGCTACATAGAGATGGGAATTCAAAAACAAGAAGGAAAAGAAGGTCACGAGAGAAGAAGAATGTTCAGCCTTGGCTCATCAGTACTTTTCCCACTACTCCTGTGACCGGCAGCAGCATCCTGAAGGTGACCTGCCACCTGTGCCACCAAACACTGAGCCGACGGCTGAGCTCTGAGCAAGGCAGAGGAGCAGCCACGGCACCCAGGAGCCCCACGGGGCAGCATGGAGGGCAGGGACAACGCCTCGGTTGGCAGCCCTCAGCCACAGGCACTTACCAGCAGTAAGTGCTGCTCTTCCGGAAGCAGGGAGGAGAGGGAGGGACCTGAAATGAAGCCATGCAGGCACGTATCCCTAGGAGCCGCACACTGATGGAGCACAAACCTCACAAGCAGCACACTGAGATGGAGCAAGAGCACTCTTGCCCCACGGGGAACCAGGGAGTGGAGGCCACCAGCTCCCAGCAGCTGCAGGGCAGCAGAGCCTCTGGCTGCCACAGACACCCTCCCTATGGGACGGCCAAAAGCGAGGAGGCTCAATATCCGTTCCAAAAGGATACAAACAGGAAAAGATGTCTTACATCCTCTAAAAACAGTAGCCTGTTTTCTTGACTTGTCAAAGGGGTTTTATTTTTTTCTTTACTTTTCCAGACAAAACCAGATTGATCCATAGGAATGCTTTACAGCTCCCTGGCCAAACGGTTTCCCGAGCTGTCAGACAACAGCAGCCCCATGGTGCCAAACCAGCCTGCAATAAATAACCCCCAGAACACCGCAGAGTTGCACGCTCCCCCTGTGCCTTCCCCACAGCCTTTCTGCCGCTTCTTGGCCACCACACACACTTGTGCTTATCTTGGCTTTCTAAATATAACACATACAGCGAGGCAGAGAAGGCCTTACCCAGGCATGCACGCCTGGCACCAGCAGCAGCACTCACAAATCCTCCAGGGAAAGGAACATAGTGGGCCTGGGGAACAGGGAGAGCCACGTACGTGGGGCCAGGAGGTGCAGAACGCTGCAGGCTGAGCGCAGCCTCTGGCTCCTCGCGAGAGCCACTGGGCGGAAAAGCAAAAGACTTAAAGCACGGAAGGAGATGCGGAAACCATGGGGAGCTGTCTCAGGTTTTGTCCGAGGGAGGAGCGGGCATGAGCGAGCGTGTGTCCAGTGGGGCAGGATGGGTCACCCCCACACTGGCGCTGAGGTCTCCCCAGGAACAGTCAGAAGCCCAAAGGGATGAGGTGCTTTCCTCCCGCTGGAGAGATTCTCAAGCCCCAAGAACACCACAGATCAGTACTACTAATGCTGTCATTGAGGCTCTCCCAAAATATTTTAGGGATGCCTTCAGCCACACGCCCAGGTGGGTCACACGGCACCGCCGGAGTTGGCAGAGGGGAAGCCTCTGTTTCCTGACGTCAGCCCAGCTCAACGACATTTCCATTTTCCCAATTTGCGTCCCCACATCCTAGCCCCAGGCTCCCCGTTCCCTACAGCTCTGCAATATGCTCAGCCAGGACCTAACTGCCATGTTTTTATTTATCCTGTGCTCCGCACCCTTTTCCTTGTGGCAGTGCTCGATCCCAGGGCTGTACCAACCACACAGCAGCAACCACCTAACGCTGAAGGAAAAGAAGCCTATGGAAGTGCTTCTTTTTAAGCACAACTGACAACCATTTCCTGTAAATTGCGATCCTGCAGCGGCACATAATTCAAAAACTACCTGCTCCTCGCCTGCTGGAGTAGCAATGCTCACAGGCACCTTTGGAAAGAAGGGGAAATCCCCTCTCCAGGCATGCTGGTGCCTACGAAAACCAGGAAAAGCCATCACCGCCACCCCTCACTGCCAAAGCCCCCCAGGTCCCGCCTGACGGGCCGCCGTGCATCCATCACCCACACCCCACTCCCATCTCCACCGGCGATGCTCTGGAGGGCTTAAACCCGGGGTTATCCCTCCTTTCTCCCGCAGCTGGGTGGCTCTGGGGACAAAGCAACAAAACCAACGTGCGGAGAAAAAAACCATTTAAAATATTTCTTAAAACAAGTTAAAAAAAATAAATAAAGAGTGTGGGCGGGGGGTGGCCCTCGGCCGAGGGATGTCCATCTAACCTTTTTGACCTGGTCCTCCTTCAGCTCCGTGAAGTAGTAGGCCAGGAGCTGGGCGGCGATNAAAAAGGAGAAAAAAGGAGAAAAACAAACAAAAAACCTTCTTGGTGGCCAAGGCTAATGGCATCCTGGCCTGTGCCAGGAATAGTGTGGGCAGCAGAACCAGGGAAGTGATTCTCCCCCTGTATGCAGCATTGGTGAGGCTGCACCTCGAGTGCTATGTCCAGTTCTGGGCCCCTGAACTCAGGAAGGCCATTGAGGTGCTGGACCGTGTCCAGAGAAGGGCAACGGAGCTGAGGAAGGGTCTGAAGCACAAATCTGATGAGGAGCAGCTGGGGGAGTTGCGGTGTTAAGCCTGGAGAAAAGGAGGCTCTGGGATACCTTCTCACTCTCTACAACTCCCTGACAGGAGGGTGTGGCTGCGTGGGGGTCAGGCGACAGGACGAGAGGATGTAGCTTTAAGCTGTGCCAGTGTAAGTTTAGGTTGGACATTAGGAGGAATTTCTTCTATGGAAAGGGTGATTAGACGTTGGAATGGGCTGCCCAGGGAGGTGGCGGAATTGCCTTCCCTGGAGGCATCTAAGGAAAGACTGGACATGACACTTCATCCCATGGACATGACACTTCATCCCATGGTTTGGTTGACATGGTAGTGTTAGGCGTAGGTAGTCTCAGGCACACGGTGTGATTCTTGCAGCAATCCTGTGCAGAGCCAGCAATCAGACTCCTTGTGGGTCCCTTCCAGCTAAGGATATCCTATGATTCTGTGAAAATACACTGACAGAGAGGGCCTCTCCTCCCCACGTGTGCTGCTCACAATTTTGCCATGTTGGAGCACGTGTCAGCAGCCCATGGGGCTCTTGCCTGCACCCTGTCCATTCACAGGGACAGGAACACACACCCATGCAGAGTGGTGATGCTGGAGGCGTGATTTGCATACAGATTGTCTACCACAGTCTAAGTGATTAAAAATCTGGTTCTTGAGTTTCCGGCTTCCTTTTCAGTGCTGCTTTAATTAAATGGTCTCACTGGCCAAAATCAAGAGCTGCTTTGGCAGACACATCCTCCTTCAGACTGCCATAGTCACTGCAGGCAGGGTGGGCAGGATTTCCTTCTCAGGCTCCAAGCTCAGAGAGATTTTCATCAAGCATTTCACTGCTCTGCACGTGTTACTCCTGCTCATTTTGCTTGGCAAGCTAAGGAACAAACCCCCCCGTGCTCCCCGGCACAGCCAGGCTGCCTCACTGCGGGGCAGCGGCAGCGCCCTGCCACCAGCACAGCTGGAGCTCACGGGTGGCACAGGGACATGGCGCTGAGCTGAATCATCCCAGTGCCCAGCAACGCCACCCAATCCCTTACACAGACTGACCAAGCTCTCCCTCAGATATAATTCACTGCTCAGTCACGCTCCTCCTCTTCTGCTGGTCAGAAACTATCTTTAATTCCCAGCCAGGCTTGCTCCTGTTTTCAATCCCTCTGCCATCTGCTAAGCCTTGTCTTTCATCTGAAATCACTCTCCTCACTCTCGGGTGTTCGCTTTCTATAAATACACTGAAAGTAACCCTACAGATTCTCAGCTTTTGCTTCACTAGGTAAGACAGTCTTAGCTCTTTTTGGTCTGAATGCTGCCTGATCCTGCTCGATTCCCACAGGTTTTATGTTAGTGGAGCTGCCTCTGTATGAGGTTTACAAGTGCTACTATCTATCCCCTCCGGCTCAGACACCCTGAACACCACCTACATATACAATACTCCCCTCAGTTACCTTGCTGCAGGAATGCTTATTCATTTAAAATGCTTGGACACAAGCTCAAGTTGTTTTCAACTAATCTTTGACCAAATGAAAGGAATTCAAAGCATCCCCTCCGGCTCTCAAGGAAGGAATTTGAATCAGACAACTGAAATACTTACAGTGGTCTTCTCTTTAACATGACACCTGTTGTAAGAACATGCAAGAGGAGGACATTTGTTTTCTTTGTCTGCCAAAATTGTGGCTTGGAAGTGAATGAGGAAGTCATAGATCACTTAAGTGGCCTTTGGCTCCCCAATCATTTGTATTATAACATATTTCCAAACTCAGAAACAACAGTCTCAGGTTTCCTTTAAGAAGCAAAAAGGAAGCTCAAAACATCACTAGACAAGCCCTCTTGGTTCTGAGCAATGATAATAAAACCTGCACACATCACAACCCCCCAAATAAATTAAAGAATTAAGTATACACTGAAGCAGGAGGGGGTTCATGTGACAAAGTTGAAAGCAATTAGGGGATGGTTAAACAAGTATTGCAAATAATTTGGTTTGTCTTCAGCTGTTGAGCATGGCATGCAGGAACAATGAACTTGACAGAAGAAAAGCCACTAGAGAAAATGTAACAGTCCATCCAAGGCGAAACAGCCGCAATATTTAAATGTGTGGTATTTTTAAACTGCTCTGTACAAAGATAAGAGCGCGTGACCAGCTTTGATGCTGTAACCAGCACTGGGGTGAATGAGCTTTCCTCCTGCCTGAGAGCTGGAAGGAAATATCCCTATGGACACCCCAACCCGTGGCAAGCCCTCCTTGCACTGCCAGGCCAGCAGTGAGGCACAGGTGTTATTTCTGGGGGGCCTGGGAGGAGCTGTGCATGGGCTGCCAGGCAGGAGCAACCAGCTCTTCACCTCTGCCTCCCTGAATCTCGTACTGCCGTAGCATCGAGCCCTGGGTTTTCCCTTCTGCTTTACTGGAAGGGATCAGCTCAGCAGCCAATTAATTACCAGCACCTCACGTACTCTGCCAAGCATCCAGCAGGCTATTTTGAAAGCCACTGTCCTTTAAGACAAATTACTGGAGGCTGAACGTGACACCTGATAACTTGCAGCTATTTTCATTGCACTTAATCTTATTGGCCATGTTTAACGCTACCCAGGTGTTTCAACTGACTGAAGTAATTCTGTGAATCAGTTCTCCTGGATGTGGGTAAGATTTTCCCCCCCTTTGCCTATTTCTTCATTAAATGTGCACTGCTCTATACAAGTCTACATTCCAATTGAACTATACAATGAGGGGGGTTTTTTTGTTTAAATCTTATCACATAGTTTTGATGTATACAGCTGATAGATGCTTCTTACTTTTGTAAGAAAAAAATAAAGTTGTAGTTGTGTTTGCTAGAGTGTTTTTTAGGTGTCTGGAAAATGCTTGGTCTCCTTTTCTCCCACATTGCATTTTCCTTTCACAGTTCTCAAAGCAAAGTGAAAGAAAGCAGCATCTCTCTAATAAACAGTAAGTTCCCAGTTCATGACAGCAGCTCTGAGTAACAAAGGAAAGCTCCCATTCCAGGGTAGGAAACCAAGCTCTTGCACAGAAGAAATCATCATTCCTTTGTGCTGAACTTAGTGCAGAAGCTACTAAGAAAATCTAAAAGCAGCAGATATATCAGTTTGATGAGCAATTCAGTCGAACAACATTAACCATATTATGCAATTTCACCTTGCCAGGAGGCACAGCAAGCAGGCACTACCACATGGTCAGCCAGGATGCTTTCTCTCATGTTTTGCCTATGAAGAAACCAAGTTAGCTAGGAATGCCTTGAGGGGAGCTCATTCCATGCACAGGAAAGGCCACTCCATGTGCGGACAGAGTGGTGTACACTTAGAAAGTGGTTTTTATGCTCCTGGTACAGCATTCCAGGAGTATGTTTCCCAAAGATGTTTTAGGCACAAAGACTAACAATGGGTTCTGGCCTGGGTTTGACCCATTCTTCTGGAGATGCTCCAGGGGAAAGGTGAGCTACTTTTTAATGAAGTCACTTTGGAAAGGTTATAGCACTACTCACCACACTGAGCATTTGAGGTCTGAAGACACTGCACAGGGCTGTGAGTTTTGAGAATTAAATCCCTCCAAAGACAAGGCAGTATTTCTGTAAGGTGTGTACTAAACAATTAAGGATCGCAAACAGCCATGTTTAGACTAGACTGCAGCTGTGATGAGAGGACAGTGGAGGAGGAAGCACATCGGGCAAAGGAGGGGTGTTGTCTGCTGGTTCACATGGGAACAGACACTCCTGGGGCAGATGGAAATGCTCTGTGCCTCAACTCCCCATACCTGTGCATCAGTCAGCTGTGTTGGCTTTTATTTCTTTAAACCAGGTGCTGTTCTTCAGCATCAGAGGGATGCAAAGAACGTGACCCTCACAAAACCAAGAAAAACAGAAAGCAGATAAATACAAGCCCCAAACTCATGGCTTACAATTAAGCCCCATTATTTGGAAGGCCTGGATGATGATTTCTTTCTCAATCTCTTAGTGATTGCAAGGTTTATTAAGCTGGGGACAAACTCAACTATTCCATCTTTAGTTAACTGCTACTTCCAAAAGCTATGGGCTGCATGAGCAATCCTGCAAAGGACTTCCCACATCTGCACGTATGTGGGGAAAAGAGGAAATTGCTCCCTGGAGTCACACCACCACAAAACTTAACCTCTAGCTCCTGTGTTGCACAGCGGAGCTATTCTATGCTGCTTTCCAACCCACTGAGGTTTTCCAACACAGGTCCAGCCTGCTGACATCCCTTGGCACTGTGCATGCAAATCCACTCACTTCGCTATTCCCTTACACACCACAAGTGAAACACAAGTGCAATCCATCCAAACCCATCTCTTTTTTCCTCTCCTATCCCAGATATTCACCACTGCACCTTCTCTCTCTCCAGTGTCAGAAATACAACTGATTTTACATCTCTGCAAAGGAAAGAAATAACTATTCCAGTTTTCTGACTCGGCTTGGGCCCTGCACTGGTTAAACATTTTTTCCATTGAGGTGAGAACTGCTGCATCAAGCAAGCATTTTTTATAGTGCATTGGTAGTAAGTCACTATTGTAGCTCATATGCCAATAAAGCAGGCCATACACACACATATTTATATGCACACAGAAACATATCAACAAACTCAGTTTGTAAGGCAATGCAAGGGCATTGGTGTTAGGGGGATGAACCCTATGTCAATGAACTGCCTTTCCTGACCGAAAGGTGGAACTTTTGTTTCATTTCATAAAACGCCTCTTGACTCCAGCAAACTGAAATAAGCACAAGTGCAGATTTCTTATATCTACTAAATGTCCAGTGCTAGTAAACAATGTTAAAAGAAATGACACTGAAAAAAGGGCAAAATATAGAGTGCAAACAGGTTTGAAATTTCAAAAGGGGGTTAGTTTGAAGAATTTTCAGTTGTTCAATTCAAATCTATTATCTTCAGAAGAGGCAGTTCAGTACCAGTTAAAGAAAGTATGGCTGCATAACCAGCAACTCACTTAAGTGATAAAGCAGTTACAGTGATTTAAAGAAAGAAAATACAACCTAATTTACTGTACTATATGGAGACAGCTTTCCTAAATCAGCTTTCAGCTCCTCACAGATCATTGAGCTCGTTTGTCAAAGTTTAGCTCTAACACACCCACTGTGTGGGAAGACTTGCAAAAACAAAGCCAGTCCTCCAGCCCTGCAAAAAGCAGTTAACCTCTGCAGACAGCTGGCTTCTGTGCACTGCTGTGCACTATCCCAAGAAGGCTTGAATGGCAGAGTCCAAACCAGTGCCCTTTAAGGACAGTGCACCTTTGCTATGTGAGCAGTAAAGCCGTAACCAAGAGCTTGTACTTTCAGCGTAGGGAACACAAACTGCCCCTCTTTTTTGGCTTTCCACTAACACCAAGCAAGGTGACACCTCTCAACCCAGGCTAAGAGACCAGTTTTCACTAAGGATACACGTTTCTCCTTGATCCACCAGTTGATGCTAGCAAAAATCAGGTTGTATCACAAGTCCCAGACCCACAGAGGTGCCTGCCTTAATTGCCGAGACTTCAGGTTTGTGCTCCTTTTCCAGCAAGACCCGGTGTAAGGGACTCTCCTCCAAGGCCAGTTAATATTCTCACAACATGGGGCTCTCCCCAGTAAGTCAAGGACCTCCTCCCTTTAGCCCAGAAGGGGTGTAAAGCAGGTACTTACCTGACACAATGGAGAGCAGCAGGAGCCAGGTACATCCACAGCATTCGGCTCCTTCCGTGTTGCCATAGCAGGAGCACCACTTGCTACGTCACATGGTCATCACAGGGGACTGCCAACAAAAAAAGAGGCAGGATTGTAGGTTTTCACATCTCCCTCCACAGCCTCAAGATGTCTGTGAAAGCCATACACCCCACAAACAGGTGGTCTCTTAAAAACCCATCCAGCGGCTGGGATACAGCAGATGCACACTCACTGTTAGCATCGCCCCAAGAGAGACAGGAAACTGGGGACATTTGGGCTATGGACCACAAGTGTGACCCAGAAGAATGGTGGAAATGGAGAACATGTTGGGTAAGCACTGGGCCTCGCATAGCCCCAGGATACAGTGGTGCCCTGAGATTCCTGCTGCACACAGAGAAGGAGGGCTTAGCAAGCAAATGTGCAATAATACATCCGAGTCCTGTTAACAGTTTGTTATTCTAATTAAAAGAATCCACAAAGCCTTGAAAAAACCAAAATATTCACATTAAAAATCAGTATAAGAAGACAGTCACAGATGATGGGCTTGCAGCTAAGCATCATTCAGGACCAACCAAAGACTTTGAGCTGCTTTGTGATAAACTTGTCATACATTTTTTTTTTTTTTTTTTTT